>JBBBVM010000744.1:0-142092 GCA_037355625.1 Petunia x hybrida | reverse complement strand
GAGTAGCAACCGGACAAGCAAATGACCACAAACGTAGACAACCTCCTTTTGAACCCTTTAGCTCGCTATTTAACACTAGATTTATACCCAAAAGACTTTAGGTGTCAAGCCTTTGGTTCTAAATCCTTTCTTAAAAGACTTACTACTAAATTTTTAAAGTGTTTTTGCTCTCTTTTTTCAGCTTGTAGTGCTATGTGTTTTTGCTCCTAAATATAAACCACTGAACAAGTTCACTGAAACAGAGCTAAACAAAGTTTGGGAACTTGTACAACCTCAAGCTTTAATAACCAAAAAACGGCTGAGATCACCCACATATAAGATATGTAATTCTGTTCTTCTAATTAGCATGGATAAACTTCAAGCATATGAACTGGTATCCGTTAACAAATTCAAACATGAACATGATGGTTTCATTTCAATTATTACTAAAGCTACAATCAGCTAATGAAGACGAACTTAACTCGGCACACTGATTCTTTAAGCAAACAATCAAACAGCTAGGCATCTTATTCTAAACCATAAATTCACTTGATAAAAAAAAAACGTATAAGATACTTTGTTTTCATGCTAATATCAACACTAAAACAATGAAGCAATCTAATGAAGGAACAAAATGAGGGAAAAAAGGAACTTTCTTCTAACCCGACTGAACTGCATTACCCTAAGGGAACTTGTTTGGCAGCGTCATCGCTGCGATGCCTGCCCGGAATCAGACTGCATCAACGCAGCTGTATCGATGCCTGTCTCGTACCACTGATACCATCACAGCAATGTCACACAGCCTCACCAAAATTCAAAATCGCCCTCTCCATCGTCCTCAATAAACGAGCATCACCAAACACTTCCCCTGCCCTAAAACAAACGCGTCGCTGCCTCGGACTCGCTCCACCACTGCCTCCGTTCAAAGGTCGTAACAGCCACTATCATCCTCAACCAAATCTAAACCGTCACAGCCCCCACCCTCCGTTCATTTCAGAAACAGACCCCTATATTATACCCCTCAATTTGAATCCACCAACAATTAATCATCATCCCTCATCACAGAAACAGAAACAAAAGAAAAAGAATAAGAAGAAGAAGAAACGAGAAAGAGAAAAAAAAAGAAACAGAAAGAACAGAAAACGGGAAACGGGAAACAGGGAGGGAAAACGGGACAAGGGAACGGGCAAAAGAGGAGGTGAGGAGTAAAGGGAAAAGAAGCAACTAAAAACTTACCGGAAAATCAAAAAAGTGGCCGGATTTTTTGTTTGACCGCAACTTTGACTTCCGATCTACGCGAAATGGCTTGGAATTTGGAGAAAATAGTTGTGGAAATGGAATGGGGGGTGGAGATCTTTAAAATGGTATATATATTGTATTTTTCCGGCCACCGGAGGTGGTGGCCGGCGGCGGAGGAGCGGCGGCTCCGCGGTGGACCAACGGCGGCTGGCGATTTCCGGCGACGGGGTGGAAAATCGCCAGGGCTCCGCCAGCTTATGAAGCTAAGGGGTGTAAAGAATGAGAAAATGGGGTATTTTGGTTATATAGGTAGGGTGTGGGCCGGGTTATAAAGTGGGCTAATGGGCTGACGATTTGGGCTATTATTGTTTTACAAATGGCCATAAAAATGATTTATACACACCAACTAACTGAAATTAAACCACATATTTTACAATACTAACACAATTAAATTATAGAATCAAAAATTAAACACATAACAAGTAATTTTGGCAATTTTCATAGTTTACATCCTAATTGATGATAATTTTAGCTAAGAATAACACTAGAAATCCAGAAAAATTCGACGGCACGTCCTAAAAATCTAATACGACTATTCTAAGCAATTTTCTTATCTAGTGCCAAAATTAGGTGATTACAGCTGCCCCTCTTTGTTCGGGAACACGAAGAGTTTTCGGACAAAGACGTAATCGACGACTAATTTTGGCTTTTCGGTTCTAGCCGAGAGCATGCTTTCCAAAATGGTGACCGTACCTTGAATTTCGGTTCTAACCGAGAACAAAGTTACCTACATATCCCTGGACTAAGGAATCAGGTCAGTGTAGTTCCTTACGTGCGTTAGCTGAGACTACCGCATTCAAACAGGACACTAGACTCTTCTAGACTCACTAAGACAACACCAGACACTCTAGACTAACTAAGATGACACTAGACGCTCTAGACTACTACGACAGACTATAGACTCTTCTAGACACACTTGGGCTGATACTAGACACTCATAGGCATACAAGGGCTGTCGCTGCTGGTCACTGGTTGCTTGCTGATTGGCGGTCATTGCTTTACAGAGAAAATGAAAGTAACAACATTTAAATGTAAAGTTACAATTCCTACTCTAAGTCTTCATGCTTCCCGAGATGAGCTTCTTGGTTCTTGCTCCCCTCACTTGTTGAAAATAAAACCACCGCTCTTGGTTCAGGTGGATCTTGCTTTTTGTAGAAAAGATAAACCCTCGATCTTGGCTCAGGTGGATCTTCCCTCTTTACAGAATGGATTCCCTCGTTCTTCAGATGGGCGCCTGGACTTCTTCAAATGTATTCCCTCGTTCTTCAGATGGGCGCCTGGACTTCTTCAAATATATTCCCTCGTTCTTCAGGTGGGCGCCTGGACTTCTAAAATAACATCCCTCATTCTCCAGGCGGGTGCCCTGACTTTCTCTAATCCACTCCCTCATTCTCCAGGCGGGCTCCCTGACTTCTCTAAACTACTCCCTCATTCTCCAGGCGGGTCCCTGACTTCTTTAAAACTACTCCCTCATCTCCAGGCGGGTTCCCTGACTTCTAAAATAAAATCCCTCATTCTCCAGGCGGTTCCCTGACTTCTTTAAAACTACTCCCTCATTCTCCAGGTGGGTGCCCTGACTTTCTTTAAACTAACTCCCTCATTCTCCAGGCGGGTTCCCTGACTTCTAAAATAAAATCCCTCATTCTCCAGGCGGGTTCCCTGACTTTCTCTAAACTACTCCCTCATTCTCCAGACAAGCTCCATGACTTTCTTTAAACTACTCCCTCATTCTCCAGACAAGCTCCATGACTTCTTTAAACTACTCCCTCATTCTCCAGGCGGGTTCCCTGACTTCTAAAATAAAATCCCTCATTCTCCAGGCGGGTTCCCTGACTTTCTCTAAACTACTCCTTATTCTCCAGGCGGGCTCCCTGACTTTTAAAATAAAATCCCTCATTCTCCAGGCGGGCTCCCTGACTTCTAAAATAAAATCCCTCATTCTCCAGGCGGGCTCCCTGACTTTCTCTAAACTACTCTCTCATTCTTCATTCTTTTGCTTTCTTGTATTTCAATGGCCTTCGACACAGAACATCATGCGGCCAAGTGTTCCAACTAGTCATTAGTCAAACTTTGTTAGGAATGGTATATTTTCCTGATAGTCTCTTTGTGGTGCAAACCTTGGCATGTCACTCCAGATGCCAAACTACCTCATAGGCATTCCATTATCCAGGCAGGTCCTGACTGTGCTCTGCTACAACTGCAAAACAGGTGAACAATTTTTGCGAAACTTTCTTTTGCTCGTTTCGATGTTATTTTGAACGAAAGGTAAAGGTGGAAGAAATTCCGGATAAAGGACTCTGAATGAGAGATGCCCTTTAGGGAAGTAAAAGGACTTATCTGGAGGTGAAAGCGATGACCTCAATAACATGACGTGCATCTTGGTCTCGAAACCTGATCCATTCACAACAGTTGTCCCTCGACTCTTTCCCCAATAGACACATTCAAAGCATTACTCGTCAAGCCCACTTGATGACGGTTACCAAAGCCCTCATTCGGTTAGCGGTGCCCCTTTCAGGGTTTTCACCGACTAACCTCTCTCTTTGTTCTTTTGCCTAACTGTTTGTCATGTGGCGCCCTTTCAGGTTTTCACCAACAAGACTTCATTCTTTTTTTCTTTTTTTTTCTTTTCTTTTTTTCTTTTCTTATTTCTCCTGTGGACCTCTTTAGTTCCACCCATTGATGATGATTTTTGAGCTAACTCTTGCTCGATTGACATTCTCAAGATTGGCCAAAATGGTCTATCGGACATTTATCTGAGTTTGGAAGCAATGTTTGGCATGTAATAGGGTGCCTTGAGCATCTTCCCCTTTTCAAGAATGAATGAATGGTACAACAAAATAGAAGTTTGTTTTTATTTTATTTTATTGATAAATAAAAATAAAATAAAAACAAACTTCTGCCCCAGTTTAGCAGAAACCGCGGATTGTGGATTTTCTTTGACCTTGGCTGCAAACTTGGAGGCAAGCTTTGCATCGATGTGAGATAAGGAAAATGAACTTTTTTTTTATTTTTTATTTTGAAACGAGGGAACCTTTAGAACTTTCTTTGATGTGACCGCACCTGAATGGTTGCCTACGTATCCTTTTGAGAGGAATCAGGTCAGACGTAGCTCTAGCAACTTAATGCCAAATTTGTTTTGGATCTTTCTTTCTTCATTTCATCGCAATTACAAAGACTCCCAATAAGGGTTTACAAAAGCAATACAAAGCCAAAGGCTAACAAGAGGGGTACATTATCTGGGTAAGGGAAACAAAGACTTTCGTTACTCCACCCAAGAACATTAAATGTAGTACCTCTTCACTGCATCAGCATTAACAATCATTTCAGCCATCGTGCCCTCGATGTCTGTCAGGAATAGAGCACCATTGGGCAACACCTTCTTCACCACATACGGCCCTTGCCAATTTGGAGCAAACTTGCCCTTTGCTTCTTCCTGATGTGGAAAGATGCGCTTCAAGACTAACTGGCCTTCACTGAACTTGCGTTGGCGCACTTTCTTGTTGTAGGCTTTGGCCATTCTCTTCCGATATAGTTGACCATAACATACTGCATTTAGCCTTTTCTCGTCAATTAAAGCCAATTGTTCCAAGCGGGATTTGACCCATTCAGTATCCTCGATCTCAGCTTCAACAATGATTCTTAAGGATGGTATTTCGACTTCTGCCGGAATGACTGCTTCAGTCCCATACACCAATTCATATGGAGTTGTGCCTATTGAGGTGCGCACAGTTGTACGATAACCCAAAAGAGCGAATGGCAACTTCTCATGCCAATCTCGTGATCCTTGCACCATTTTTCGAAGGATCTTCTTAATATTCTTGTTTGCTGCTTCGACCGCCCCATTTGCTTTTGGACGGTAAGGTGTGGAATGCCTATGCACAATTTTGAATCTTTCACATACCTCTCTCATCAAATGACTATTGAGGTTGGCCCCATTATCGGTGATAATGGTATTAGGGATACCAAATCGACAGATAATATTCGAATGAACAAAGTCGACCACAACTTTCTTGGTTACTGACTTGAATGTCGATGCTTCCACCCACTTGGTAAAATAATCAATGGCGACCAAGATGAATCTATGCCCGTTCGACGCCTTTGGTTCTATTGGGCCAATGACATCCATTCCCCATGCAGTAAAAGGCCAAGGAGCCGACATTGTGTGAAGCTCCAAGGGAGGCGAATGTATCAGATCGCCGTGCACTTGACATTGGTGGCATTTCCGCACGAACCCTATGCAATCTCGCTCCATGGTGAGCCAGAAATAACCTGCTCTTAAGATCTTCTTGGCTAGCACATAGCCATTCATGTGTGGCCCACAGATTCCAGAATGCACCTCGTTAAGAATTCTTGAGGCTTCTTGTGCGTCCACACATCTCAACAGTCCCAGATCTGGAGTTCTCTTGTACAGTATCCCTCCGCTCAGAAAGAAACCATTGGCAAGACGGCGGAGGGTTCTTTTCTGATTGCTCTCTGCCAGCGCTGGATACTCTCCATTCTTGATGTAGTTTTTGATGTCCAGGTACCATGGCTCACCGTCAAGTTCTTCTTCAACCATGTTGCAATAAGCATGTTGGTCCCGAACTTGAATCTCGAGAGGATCAATGTGAGTTTGGTCAGGATGACTAAGCATGGATGCTAATGTAGCCAAAGCGTCAGCCAACTCATTGTGCATTCTTGGGATGTGCCTAAATTCAATAGAATCAAATCTTTGGCAAAGATCTTCCAAATACTGCTTATACATGATGAGTTTCACATCTCGAGTTTCCCATTCACCCTTGATTTGATGTACTAGTAGGTCAGAATCTCCAAGCACTAGTAGTTCTTTGATGTCCATGTCTATCGCCATGCGTAGACCCATGATACAAGCTTCGTACTCTGCCGTGTTGTTGGTACACCAGAAACGAAGTTGCGCAGCCGCCGGATAATAATGACCTGTCGGGGATATGAGAACGGCCCCGATACCATCACCTTTAGAGTTAGAGGCCCCATCAAAATAAAGCTTCCAATAATGATCATCTTCTGAAGTCAACTCCTCAATTGTGCCAACCTCTTCATCAGGAAAGTATGTCTTGAGAGGTTCATACTCATCGTCCACTGGATTCTCGGCCAAATGATCGGCCAAAGCCTGGGCTTTCATTGCAGTCCGGGTGACATAGACTATGTCAAACTCTGTGAGTAACATTTGCCACTTGGCGAGCCTTCCCGTTGGCATTGGCTTCTGGAAGATATACTTCAGTGGGTCCATCCGGGATATGAGGTAAGTAGTGTATGACAACAAATAATGCCTCAACTTTTGTGCTACCCAAGTGAGGGCACAACACGTTCTTTCCAACAAAGTGTACTTGACCTCATAATCCGTGAACTTCTTGCTCATGTAGTAAATCGCCTGCTCTTTCTTACCTGTGGCATCATGTTGCCCCAGTACACAACCAAATGAATTGTCCATCACAGACAGATAGAGGAACAAAGGTCGTCCTGGCTCCGGCGGGACCAACACAGGTGGATTTGACAAGTATTTCTTGATTTGGTCAAAAGCCGCTTGGCATTCCGCGGTCCACTTGACTGCAGCATCTTTCTTCAGCAGCTTGAAGATTGGTTCGCAAGTTGTAGTGAGTTGAGCGATGAACCTACTGATGTAGTTCAATCTTCCGAGGAAGCTCATGACTTCTTTCTTATTCTTTGGCGGAGGCAACTCTTGTATAGCTTTGATATTTGAAGGATCCAATTCAATGCCTCGCCTGCTAACAATGAAAACCCAACAACTTTCCAGCTGGAACGCCAAATGCACATTTGGCCGGGTTCAACTTCAAATTGTACCTTCTGAGTCTTTCAAAGAATTTCCTGAGGTCTTTAACATGATCCTCTGCTGTTCTTGATTTGATTATCACATCATCCACATACACCTCAATTTCTTTGTGTATCATATCGTGAAAGACGGTTGTCATGGCTCTCATGTACGTTGCCCCAGCATTCTTCAAACCGAACGGCATGACTCTATAACAAAAGGTTCCCCAAGGCGTGGTGAATGCCGTCTTTTCTGCATCATCTTCATCCATCAAGATTTGGTGATATCCGGCATAGCAATCCACAAAAGATTGGATCTCGTGTTTGGCACAATTATCTATGAGAATATGAATGTTAGGCAAAGGAAAATTATCCTTGGGACTGGCCTTGTTCAAATCTCGATAGTCAACACATATTCTTGTCTTCCCATCTTTCTTGGGCACTGGCACGACATTGGCCAACCAGGTGGAATATTGAAGCGATTGAATCACCTTTGCTGATAGTTGCTTCATAATTTCATCATGAATTTTCTTGCTCACATCTGTCTTGAATTTCCTCCGAAGCTGCTTGACCGGAGGGAAACCAGGATTGATCGGTAACTTGTGAACCACCAAGTCTGTGCTCAAACCGGGCATGTCATCATACGACCAAGCAAACACGTCTCTATAGTCAAACAAGACTTGGACTATGTCGTCTTTCACTCTCGCTTCAGCGTGCATGCTTATCTTAGTTTCCTTAACATCATCGGCACTTCCCAGATTTATATTTTCTGTGTCATCCAGATTGGGCTTAGGCTTATTTTCAAATTGTTCTAACTCCCCATTTATTTCACTCTCAGCTCTTTCCTCATCATATTCTTCCTCAAAGATTTCTTCTGTATCAGCCTCTTCCATGTCGTCTACCTCCTCAACTGTCATTTCATACTCACTCCACCTCCCATCATTAATTTCCTTTAGTTCAGGATGGTTCAATGAGACCAAGTTAAACTGTGTGTTTAGATCAGGGCGTGATTTCAGCATGCATGTCATGTTATTAAGGCCATCAGAAACATAGCTACAGAAAGAAATAAGAACAAAATCAGGAAAGTAAAGCGATAGAATAAGGAGACAAGAAGCAATGTCTTGCTTTTCATTGAATTTGAAAGATAAAAGGGTTTGACATCATAACGAGCAAAATAAATATACTTGGATTACAACCCTTAGAATAACCAAGTATACAGAAAGGATAACAAAACTTGCTACCAATAGCCCCTCCTAGTGGGGAGAGGCATGGATTCCCAGTTGTTCAGCTTCACATCAGGGCCAATGTCCTGGATTTCTGCATTGCTAGGTCCTTCGCCAGTTTGCACCATGTTGATGCCAAACACATGCCTCAGGTCTGACAGTAGCTTCTTCTGTTCTTCAGTCTCCTCAGCATTTTTGGAAATAGACTTGCCCCCGTTGGACCTCGTGAAAGATTGAGCGAGGCAAGGGACAGGCTTCTCTAGAGACCATTCTTGTTTCTTCATCTTCCTAGCTCTTGCTCTGTCTGCAGCTGTGGCCTTGTATCCCAGACCCCAGGTACCTCGAATGCCAAGTGGACTAATTGGACGCGACATTCCTTGTAGCGCTGCCCCGAGACCTTTCCCGGGCTGGAAACCATGCTTCAACATTTCCGTAGCCATCATGACTGCTGCTTCTGACAATCTTGCTTGGGGTAAAGGCTTGCCTTCAGGAACCTCCTCCACCTGGACCGCTTCAAATGCTTGATACATCAGAGTTGGGCTATCATTAGTGACCTCAATAACTGGAATAGACGGATCCTTGTAGATTGACAAATCTCCCTCTCCGTGTACCATGATCATCTCACGATTCCATTCAAACTTGATAGTCTGATGTAAAGTCGATGGTACTGCGCCTGCCATATGGATCCAGGGTCTTCCCAACAACAGGTTGTAAGACGAATCCATATCAAGAACTTGGAAATCGATAGCAAAATCCACGGGCCCGATTGTCAGTATCAGTTCTATCTCACCAATCGATTGTCGTTTCTCTCCATCAAAAGCGCGGATACTCATAGTGTTTGTCCGAATCTTGTCCATGTTGACTTTCAATCTCTTTAATGTAGACAATGGACAGATGTTCAAACCGGACCCACCATCAACCAGTACCCTTGTGATATAAGAATTGTCACACTTGACAGTCAGATGTAGTGCTTTGTTGTGACCAGTGCCTTCCATTGGCAGTTCCTCGTCAGTGAAAGTGATCCTGTTTACCTCAAAGATACGACTTGCGACTTCTTCCAGATTGCTGACGGTCATCTTCTCGGAGACATGAGCCTCATTCAGTACTTTCAACAGAGCATGACGGTGTGTCTCAGAATGCATCAATAAGGACAACAAAGAAATTTGAGCAGGGGTCTTCCTCAGCTGTTCCACAATGGAGTAATCTTGCACTCTCATCTTCTTCAGGAATTCCTCTGCCTCTTTCTCGGTGACAGGCTCCTTGATGGGGCTTTGATTTTCTCTAGCCTGCTTTGATTTTCTCAACTCTTCCGGGGTAAAGCACCGCCCAGAACGAGTAAGACCGCCAACTTGCGTTGTTTCCGCCACCACCTCTTTTCCCTTGTATGTTACCAATGCCTTGTCATAATTCCATGGGACAGCATTAGTGTTTCTCACAGGAATCTGAGGTGCACTCTTTATGACAACAGGGTCACACAACTTGTTTTGGTCATCTTCACAGGGTGTTCTTCTTATAACCAACTTTGGTTTGGCCACACAATCCGCCTCCTCTCCATTTTTCCTGATCCTTTGGATCACCAATTTTGGTTTTTCAACCACATCTTTCTTTTGCTCAACGGCTCTTCTCAATGTCAATACTGGCTTGTTTGGCTGGATAGGATGCCCCACATTCCCCGGCACAACCGAAAGAATTGGTTGCATCCTTTCCACTCCAATTGTTATAGTATCGACTGACACTATTGGCCTTGCTGATTCGTCTTCGAATCCCCCTTCACATGTACCCACCATGTGTACATCATGGACTGGCAAAGGATTGCGATTAATGTTTGGCGTTTCTGCATCTTCGATCACAATTCGGTTATTGTCAATCAGATCTTGCACTGCCTTCTTGAGGTAATAGCAAACTTCTGTATCATGTCCTGGTGCGCCCGAATGGTATTCACAATGCCGGGAGTGATCCACCTTCCCAATGGGCTGCATGTTTCCTTGAATGGGCTTTATCATATCCAAGGCTCTCAACTTCTCGAAGATACTGGTGTAAGATTCTCCGATTGGTGTAAATTCTCTCTTTTTCTCCTCTCGGGCCTTCCTGAATTCAGCTCTTGGACGGAAGCCTGCAGGACCTCTTGGTCGGTAGGTAGGGTTTGGCGGAGCCTGATAATTGTTAGGTGGAGCTTGGTGAATGTGATATGCAGGCTGTGGGGCTGGGGCACGCCATTGCGGATAGGATGTTGGGCATATGGCTGTGCTGCATGCACAGAGTATTGGGGTGGAGGCATGGAGTATTGTGCATTTTGTGGCGGGTAATAGTGTTGTAAAGGGGGTGTTTGTGGAGCTTGGTATGAATTATGTTGATTGTATCGCTCCTCATTCCACTTTCGCGGACCTGACCCTACCATGGATACCTCCTCTTTCTTCTTCTTACCAAACCCTGCTGCCCCGGTCTGCACAGCCTGTGTAGTCGCCTTTAGTGCAGTCTGGCTCACAATCTTACCAACTTTGACTCCTCTCTCAATCATTTCTCCCATCTTGACGACTTCACTAAACGGTTTCCCAAATGCGGCGATCAATGAACCATAGAACGCCTCATCCTGCGCCTCGATGAACAAACGGACCATGTCGTCGTCCGGGATTGCGGGGCTCACTCGAGCGGCCTGCTCGTGCCATCTGAGGGCGTACTCCCTAAAGCTTTCGCTCGGCTTCTTTTTTATCGCATCCAAGGAGGATCGATCTGGCAAAACTTCAATGTGGTACTTGTACTGGTCATAGAATGCCTGTGCCATATCCTCGAATGACAACCATTTAGTTAAATCCTGCCTCATGAACCATTCGGCAGCTGCGCCCCCCAAGCTTTCAGAAAAGTAGACTATCAACAGTTTGTCTTTCTTGACCCCTCTCATTTTGTTGCAGTAGGTCTTCATATGAACCCTTGGATCTCCTTGCCCGGTGTATAGATCAAACTTTGGCACTATGAACCCATCTGGCAATTGCAATTCAGGGTAGGGACAAAGATCCTTGAAAGAGATGTTAGTATGATCTCCATATCCTTGAATGGTCCTTACTGCTTGTTCTAGGCCCTTCATCTTTCTCAGAACCTCGCTCTCATCAAGCTTTCCCGAGCGATCAACCCCAACTTGAGACTCGCGATGGAACCCCTGACCATATGAGTCACTGTGTCGGAAATGGGGTTCATGGTGCTGATCATAATGATGATCCCCAGCCTGGAGATGTGGTTCACTATTGGATCTGGCCATGACAGGCTTAGCTGGGCCTCGAAAAACTGGAACTTGTGGGGGAGGTGGTCCATACTGTCCCTGTGGGGGAGGTGGTCCATACTGTCCCTGTGGTGGATGCTGTCCATACTGCCCTTGTGGTGGAGGTGGCGGTTGTGGCGCATGAGGGCGCACTTCAGCTTCTTTCGTTGCACCATGGTTTGGTCCAAAACCAGGGGGATAGGTCGGATCCTCGACCGCCGTAGATGTGCCTGGTGCTCGCTGGCTAGCTGTTGGCACAAGTCCCTCCAGGAGGTTTGGCATGGGAGGAGGTGCCCGTCCCCTGGTTATCGCGTGATGCATGTCTACCAGGAATTGCTTCAGAGTTAGGGCCTCTTCTGTCGTCCTATCATTTTCTTCAGAACCGACATCAGATTTGTCGCCTTCAGTGGCCATGTTACCAAATGGAATTTCAGATCTTTTTGAGAGTAGGGTAATGGCAGAGTGCTTCACCGAATCACGGGTAATCTATACTTGTCTACAAACAAAACAGGTTAGGAAACACAATTTTTACAAGTCAATCGTGCCTACAAGCCTAAGGTCGTCATGCGTCATCCCGAAACGGTTTAGATTAGATTCCCAAGTGTATTGTTTGAGTCTTTTTTTTTTCTTTTCCCTTCTTTTTTCTTTTCCCTTCTTTTTTTCTTTTTTTTTCAAAGAGAAGCCAGAGGGTGAAACAAATTGACACATAAAAATAAACAAAAAATTTCCATTACTAAGATATGCAAGACATACAGTGCTCTATGGCACAACCTTAGAAACGTACAAATGACTGAAAAATAGAAATACATAACTACTACCAAGAGCAACATAAAATACAATATGCCGAGATGCTAAATGAGTGACGAAACAAAACAATAAGCTGCATCATCTCGGACTAATATATCTGCTAAGGCAACCCTGGCTCAGCGTCAACCGGCTCCTCTAGGTCAGACTCATGCGGCTCCTCGGGATCTTCTTCTGTTGGTGGCAAAGGCTGGCTCAAAACATCATGCAATACGTGCACTCGCTGAGATATATTCCTGGCATAATCAGGAGCCTCAATGAGGATAGTCCTGTTGGACGAGTTCCTATGATCTTGGCACATCCTAGCAACATAGTCGGCCAGTTGCCGCACGTGTTCCTGACCTTGACTAATGACTCTCTTTGACACGGCTATCTGCTGAAGCTGGCTCGTGGCTAACCTTAATGCATCATTTTTCAAAATCACTGTCTCATCAAGTCGTTTGTGAAGCCGATCGATGTTCCCCAGGCACTTATCTGCAAATCTGTCGCCCTCAGCCTGGGCGGCTAGAGCGGTGTCCTTCTCAGTCAAAGCTTTACGATGCAAGTCATGCAATCGCCTGATAGTATCCGAGTATTGATGTGTCAAGTCCTCGCTTTCAGACTGAGCGGCTCTAGCAGCATCCCTCTCTGCAACTAAACCATGTATGGTAGCACGGTACTCCTGTTCAATCTCACGCCTGGCCATCCGAACCTGCATCTCCAATCGAGCCTCAAGGTCAACCACGCCTATACTCGACCTAGCTGGCATCTCCCTAGGTATGGGCTGGTGGCGATACCATGACTCGTACTCTTGAGTGACCTCCCCTACGAGTCCATTCTGAACCTGAGTCTCTTTCGTGAGGTGACGCCTAGAGTCCCACAAGTTCAAGATCTTTCCCCTGTGGGTAAACAGTCCTGGAGGATAGACTAAGACATAAGCACTCATATCCTCAACTATCGGAACCACATGTCGTCGCCCCAACTGCCTGAGTACCCGCAGAGGGGCATAAGGCTGGGCTGCTTCAAGACCCATCAGAACTAAAAAGGGGCGCTCGATGCATCGGTGCACAACCTTCTCCATAGAAAGCCAGTTATACTGCCACAATATCTTATCTGCTGTAAGGGAGTCCAAGCACGACCTCCAAGCACGCTCGCCATCTGGAAACTTAAACTTCTCAATATGTTCGAAGTGATAACCCAGATAGCCAAAGTCAAAGCAACCAGCAATGGGATGAGAAGGGCGGGGGCGTATGTGTTCCAAAAACCACACTTGCAATAGGAAGTTACACCCCTCGAAGAACTCACTTTCGCCTTTGCAACACCGAGTCAAGGCATGAAAGATACTTCCCAGAATTGTCGGAACGATCGTGGGATTTGGTGCTTTTTCAAACAGGGCCACCATAATCCAACTAACTCTAATGGATATCCTTTTGTGCGGCAATGGAAAGACCAATAACCCTAGAAGAGCAAACACAAAAACCCTCGGACAAAGTTGCACCCATTCATTATATGTTAGCTTGTCATGAAACTCGAAGCTATACCGTTTGAAACCACTATCACATCCGAATCGAGCATAGAGGTAGTCAAATGAGACCCAACCGTGACTGGTACTAGCAATAGAGGTATCTACTCGCATCCGGATGTTTTGAAAGAAATCATTGGCATTGACATTTTTTGGGGCAATCATTCTCTTTTCATGCAAATCTAGCTTAATGAGCCCGGCTATTTCCTCGAGTGTAGGCGTCATCTCAAAGCCTTTGAAACAGAAGGTATTACTGTTTGGATTCCAGAGTCCGACCAGTGCACTAACCAGATCTCGGTGTGGCACAATATCTTTAGTCACAAGGTCAGTCAGAAAGCCAATCTTCTTTTGGACAGAACCTTGCTGCATCTCGCTCATACTCTTCCACCAAGACCTTAACAATTCGGGCGGGCCGTCAGTCATCATGATAGATGGTGGGGTGGCATCAATAGGGTACTTTCTCTTGCTAGACCTAGAAGACGATGCAGCCATGGTACCTAAAACATATGTCACTCAATTTAGACAAAACAAAAGTACCTCGAAACATTGACAGACGAAGCAAACTGATGTTTGAAATCTCCTCAAAATCTAACATGTGTTTAACATTTGAGACTCAGATTTTTAACAAAGTTTGGCCATTACAACGGCATAAAATTGACCCAAAAAGACTTTCGGCCGACCGAGGCATTTGCTAACTGTTGGAAAAATTGCCATTCTAGAGACGCGAATAAATTGACTAAAAATACTATCGCCAACACGAAATAGACTCTTGGACTTTCCACAAAATTGGGCATATGGCGGTCACCACAATGGAACTCAGCTAATTTTCAAAAAAACTTACCATTATAACGGCATAAAATTGAACCCAAAGAATCCTTCGATCAACCACGGCACTTGGAAACTTAAAATATTTTGCCATTATAACGGTATCAAGACTATCTCCAAAAGTTGACAACTTCGGTATGAAAATTCTTTTCCTTTTCCTTTCTCTTTTTTATTTTTATTTTTTTTGAAAAATTTCGCCATTATGACGACGTAAAAACATACTCAAAATTTCCCCGCCACATAAATCATTGCAAATTTTTTGTTTCGACATCACGACCCCAAACAGGAAATGTATTAAAACACAAAATCTACAAACTGAAATTCACCCTACTTCCTCTCTTTCTTTCATTTTTTTTTTCAATTTTTTTTTTCCTTTTCCTTTTCTCTTTTGAAATCCGCCCTTTCCCGATTCGGTCAGCATGACGACCTTTCCTTCTAAATGCAACACAGAAAATGCTTCGGACGTATCTCGACGTCAGGGAGTCATCCTAGACAAGTGCGGTACCGGTGTGCCGCACCTCACTAAGTCAAATATGATGCAGATAATTGGGCCTAAAGGTCTAACTCTAGGTGACACAACTGACTCGGTGTCTAGACTGGCTCATAACCCGGTGGACAAACCGGGCGGAAAGCGCATCAGGGCCGTCCGGAAACAGTGTGTCCGGCCTAAAACCCTGTCACGCCTTCCTCCTAAATCATGGGTAATTTTAGTAAGAAGGCCCAGATGCCACAAGCAATCTGGTAAGTGTACGTGTGCAAGTGTTCCAGAGACTCAGAGGTGTACGTGGAGAAGACAGTTTATATACAATTCAACAAAATCAAAGCGGTAACATTCAACTTTCATGTGATAACGGTAAGAATATAACAACCAAATATTTAATAAATTAAAAATGCGACAATTTTATCAAAGCCGGAGATTCTAGTTTTCACCGTTATCCCCAGCGGAGTCGCCAAGCTGTCATGGCCCTTTTTCAACGCGCAAAAACTAAAATAAATAGAAATTGCGTATTTAAAAGGTTATGACGGGTGTTAAAGGTACACATTTATTTAAGAGAAAATCGGAGTCGCCACTTGACAAGTTAAAGGTGTGCCAAGTCACCAAAGTGGTGTACCTGGAACACCCTTGACTCGTCTAATAGTCTGCGTCAGAGATTCGGGTAAGGTTCTCAGTTGACTCTCGGGAAGGTATTAGGCACCCTCGAGTCCTGTGCCAAGCACAGTTGCTTTATTATCGTAATTTTAATTTATTAAATATGGTTGTTATATTAATGCCGGTAATTTGAATTTAAACTTTGATTCGGAAAAATTAAAAGTAGTTAAATTTTTTCCAACCTCACAGAGGATTGGAAGAGTTTATACTTTGATTCAAAAATAAAATAAAATGTATTGCGTATTTCCAACCTTACAAAGAACTGGTCTATTTTTAAAGAGAATTTAGTTAACTTCAAAAAATAATAATCAATTTAGTTTTCATTTAGCTTAACAAGTAGATCGCAAATTATATTTATAATATTGCCTAATTTTATAAGCCTTCACAATCCTATTATTTTTGCCTAATTGTATTATATTTTGTTATTAAATTGTAATACTGGCTTTGAAATAAAACGACAAAAAGAAAAGAAATGATATGGGAGCCAACATAACTCTATAAACTTGGTGATTATATATCAAAATAATGGTTGTCTATTCAAGACTTGCTAATAATAGGCTGTTTTACAAAATATTAGGCCCAGAGGCTTTCTAAAAAAAATGATACCTTAAACATTGTGCAAAAACAACCCACTAATGTTATTTTCTTTAGATTTTGGCCAAAACTCTGCAATTTTTGTTTTCGCATCTCAGTTTTCCTTTACATACAGATTTAGTCCATTTTTCCTTCAATTATATCCTATAGTTTGCCTAAATGTCCACTTTTAAAGGTTTGCATTTTGTAACTAATTTTGAAAGAATAACCATTTTTTTTTTGTAAATCAAACTTGTGAGGCTGATTCTGGGCTTTTCTAATTACACTAGTATATAGCCAAGGTATTCTATGCAAGTCAAGTGTCGCATAAATATGCTTAGCTAAAAGTACCGTCCATAATAAGAATAAATAAACTACAAATACTTGAAACCTCTATTTTTGTTTCCTTATGTTAATTATCACATCATGGGTAACACACTTGAATGAAATATAAGTATATGAATATAAATGCAAGTAGATAATTTTTAAGGCGAGTTATACCACTTTAAGCATACATAGTAGTAAAGAAAAATACAGTATAGGAGGAAATGTTTACCTAGTAAGCCAAATGTCTCAAAAATCGAGTAGCAAACCGGACAAGCAAATGACCAACAAACTTAGACAACCTCCTTTTGAACCCTTTAGCTCGCTATTTAACACTAGATTTATACCCCAAAAGACTTTAGGTGTCAAGCCTTTTGGTTCTAAATCCTTTCTTAAAAGACTTACTACTAATTTTTAAAGTGTTTTTGCTCTCTTTTTCAGCTTGTAGTGCTATGTGTTTTTGCTCCTAAATATAAACCACTGAACAAGTTCACTGAAACAGAGCTAAACAAAGTTGGGAACTTGTACAACCTCAAGCTTTAATAACCAAAAACGGCTGAGATCACCCACATATAAGATATGTAATTCTGTTCTTCTAATTAGCATGGATAAACTTCAAGCATATGAACTGGTATCCGTTAACAAATTCAAACATGAACATGATGGTTTCATTTCAATTATTACTAAAGCTACAATCAGCTAATGAAGACGAACTTAACTCGGCACACTGATTCTTTAAGCAAACAATCAAACAGCTAGGCATCTTATTCTAAACCATAAATTCACTTGATAAAAAAAAAACGTATAAGATACTTTGTTTTCATGCTAATATCAACACTAAAACAATGAAGCAATCTAATGAAGGAACAAAATGAGGGAAAAAAGGAACTTCCTTCTAACCCGACTGAAACTGCATTACCCCTAAGGGAACTTGTTTTGGCAGCGTCATCGCTGCGATGCCTGCCCGGAATCAGACTGCATCAACGCAGCTGTATCGATGCCTGTCTCGTACCACTGATACCATCACAGCAATGTCACAGCCTCACCAAATTCAAAAATCGCCCTCTCCATCGTCCTCAATAAACGAGCATCACCAAACACTTCCCCTGCCCTAAAACAAACGCGTCGCTGCCTCGGACTCGCTCCACCACTGCCTCCGTTCAAAGGTCGTAACAGCCACTATCATCCTCAACCAAATCTAAACCGTCACAGCCCCCACCCTCCGTTCATTTCAGAAACAGACCCCTATATTATACCCCTCAATTTGAATCCACCAACAATTAATCATCATCCCTCATCACAGAAACAGAAACAAAAGAAAAAGAATAAGAAGAAGAAGAAACGAGAAAGAGAAAAAAAAGAAACAGAAAGAACAGAAAACGGGAAACGGGAAAACAGGGAGGGGAAAACGGGACAAGGGAACGGGCAAAAGAGGAGGGTGAGGAGTAAAGGGAAAAGAAGCAACTAAAAACTTACCGGAAAATCAAAAAGTGGCCGGATTTTTTGTTTGACCGCAACTTTGACTTCCGATCTACGCGAAATGGCTTGGAATTTGGAGAAAATAGTTGTGGAAATGGAATGGGGGGGTGGAGATCTTTAAAATGGTATATATATTGTATTTTTCCGGCCACCGGAGGTGGTGGCCGGCGGCGGAGGAGCGGCGGCTCCGCGGTGGACCAACGGCGGCTGGCGATTTCCGGCGACGGGGTGGAAAATCGCCAGGGCTCCGCCAGCTTATGAAGCTAAGGGGTGTAAAGAATGAGAAAATAGGGTATTTTGGGTTTATATAGGTAGGGTGTGGGCCGGGTTATAAAGTGGGCTAATGGGCTGACGATTTGGGCTATTATTGTTTTACAAATGGCCATAAAAATGATTTATACACACCAACTAACTGAAATTAAACCACATATTTTACAATACTAACACAATTAAATTATAGAATCAAAAATTAAACACATAACAAGTAATTTTGGCAATTTTCATAGTTTACATCCTAATTGATGATAATTTTAGCTAAGAATAAACACTAGAAATCCAGAAAAATTCGACGGCACGTCCTAAAAATCTAATACGACTATTCTAAGCAATTTTCTTATCTAGTGCCAAAATTAGGTGATTACAACATTCACGAAGACCAACCGGGGCTGCCCCCTTAACAGCCACATTCTCTAGATCCTCAAAGCGAAAAATACGAGGATCTCGGCTATTTTCTTGGGGAACCTCTTCCCTAGTTTCTTCTTTCACTTATTCTTCTTCTCCTTCTTCTTCTTCTTCTTCTTCTTCTTCTTCTTCTTCTTCTTCTCCTACCTTCTTCTTTCCCTTGTCCATACGGGAAGGGCCTGCCTCCTCACTGTCACCAAATTGGGGACTCCCCTGCGGAGTACGGACGGCTTCCTCCTCGATTCTCCTCTCATCGCTGCGGAGGTGAGGTCTTCGCCTAAGAGGAACACTAACTTCGGCTTCAGTGTCTGAAATATAGATAACCTCCTTGGCTAAGCCCTCTTCCCGCGCGGACTCGGGGACTTCAGCAGCTGCCTCGGCATTCACTTCTACAGGCTCGGGGACGCTGGCCCTAGGAGGAAGGTCGTCACCAGCCGATGAGGGTTGCTTGGAAGCTACGAAAGTCTTACGAGCAGACTTCTTCCGTGCTCCTCCCTCTCCCTGGCTCCTCCTCTTCCTCTTTAAGGAGCCCAGTCCATCGGACAGAAGTTCTTCACCCCTCTCCCTGCTTGCGCAGAGCACCTACCGAAGCTAGTATAGCCTCAGCCTCAGCAGCTGGGTCAGCGACAGGCTCGGTAGGTCTGTCTTGGGGAGGCGCGGGGAAGAAATCTCCCGAAGTGCCCAAACCTGCAACAAAGATGAAACGGTCAGACATAAGAAGGGTTCAAGAAAGGAGAATTATCGGGGAGACAGAAATATCCTCACCGTGGTGTTTCACAGTCAAACTATTGAGAGAAGCAAAATACGCCCATTCTCTTTTCTCTGGCCCAAATTTCTCCAAAATCGGCTCAACCCACGCCGTCAGTTCATTAACAGATATGAACCCATCGTAAGGTTGCTTGGCCGCTGCACGAAGAAATTGAACAAAGGTTAGAGGAAGATGGAAGGAGAATACAAAAAAGACTCAGGGACTTACGCGTCTTATTCCAGACTTCTGGAAGGTATGTCTTGTCGGCAAAAGTTAAAGCCGAGGAGCGCACGAACAGATACCGGTGCACCCAGCTCGGTCACTGGTATCCTCAGAACTGCGCACCAAGCCTTTACTTCCGCGCATCCTGGCATTTACATAGCCATCCTTAAAAATCTGAATACTGTACAAAGAAATAAAATGCTTGTACTCAAAAGACTGATCGGTTTCTTTCGCAAACCAATTCAAGAGTGTAACCGTCCTAAATATGCTGGGGCTCAATTGCCCCGGGCAGAGAAGGTATTCCCTGCAAAGCCTCTCGAACACAGGGTGCAGGGGCAGCCTACATCCTACCGTGAAAGGGTAGGTGCCCATAGCTGTCCACCCAGCCCTGTGGGAAGTAATATTCTCTTCTTCAGAGACCGGCGAGAGAGGGATTTCATCGCCCCAATTGCAGTCCAACCTCACATGAGGGATCACCTCCTTCGTGATCCCCAACTTAAACCTATACGCCGGCCAGTTGCGCGTATCTCCCTCCTTGTTATGGAAGGACTTGATGTTACAGTCCGCCTCAAGTTCACCCCATTTCTTGGGGATTATTTCCGCAGCAGTGGCTTGAGCAGCCCGCAGCCTAGGAGTGGCCGTCGAGCTACCAGCAATATCGGAACTCTGACTTCTCCTAGATCTTGAAGACATGGTTACAAGGAAAGAGTGAAGTTGTCAAGGAAAAATCAAAAGCTAATTCAGAGATTTTTTTCAAGGAACAACGCAGAGGAAATAGAAGCAAGTAAAAGGATTCTCGTCAAATGAATCCCTATTTATAGGAACCAAGATTCAGATCCCCAACTTCTCTCAAAGACACGTGGAGGTTATCGGGTAACTTACGACCAGATCTGGCCGTCAAAGGAGAAAATAGGGCTAATCAAAACTTTATAGTGCCATCATTATTCTGAAGAGCAGCGGTCACCTCGCAATCAAAAGGCGACGTGCGCACGTGGCTAAGACGGTCAAAATCATTGCTCTTTACCCTTGGGATACGCAGCAGTCACTTCAGAGTAACCTGCAATTCCACAGGCGTGCCAGCTGCGGTTACTTTTTCATACGGCGCATTTAATGCGCGCGACATGAGGGCTTGTCACTTATCTGATAGGATTCATACGTCATCGAGATTACATCGTATGGAGATAAAAAATTCAAGGAACTCCCGCCAAAATCCATATCCACTCCTCGAACAGATACTCTGCTCGAGAAGTGCGGGGACTATCTGTATTGGATAAAAGCTGACTAGACTCAGAAAAACGACACGTGTCCTCCACGTGGCACGGACAGACATTCATCGGACAGACGTCTCCCACGGGCAGACTCAGGGAAGTTACAGAACATCTCAACAGTCAGCATGGTTTAAACGGGCAGTTGATAGGATTATCGTACGCGATCATTCATTAAATGATCATTATGGCAATCACTGCAGCCCGGCGGTTACAACTTCGCTGAATGGGTGCCTGACGGTTACTCATCCAGACGGTTCCACACCCAACGGCTAGTACAACCCCAACGGGCGCCTCTCAGGCCTATAAATAACGTTTCTCTTAACCAATTGTAACAACTTTTACTTCCTGTCTACATTATCAACAAAAATACACTCTCTCGTTTAGATATACTCTTTGTTCTTACTACTATTTTGAGCGATTGGATTATTCAAAGTGTGGACATCGACCAACTCTCCCCGGAAAAAAAGGATACGATACGTTCGCCTCTCTTTGTTTTCGTTTATACTTCACTTTTGATGTTTTATACTGATATCATTTGTTTCGCCGTACGAATCCTTAATCTCAACTATTGATCGTGACTCCGCAAATATAAATTTAATTGTTAATTGGCCTAAAATCGGATTTAGGTTAAACAACTTCAACTTCCAAATACTATTTTTCAACTCAACTCCAAAAAAAAATTCAAATATTTTTTGGATCTATGGCCAAACGGCCACCAACTTTTAAGTTATTTTAAACTCATAGGAGTGTTTGGTTACTGCAGAACTGTGTTTTTAAACCCAAAAAAATACCAAAAGTCATAAGCTGGGTAATCTTAACATATTGCTTGTGATTTAAAAGTTGTTATAGTTTAACCAACTATTTTATTGTTTTATCCCTTATAGTTTCTTCTAATTTTACTAATACTTCCACTAACAAATGCTCTAGATTATAATTTTATTTTTTTAAATTTATTTTAAAGATATTTTAATTATATAATATAAAAAATTACTTTTTTACCAAACATCTCAACAACGTGTTTTTAGTTTCAAACATTTCTATTCAAATATATAACTTACTTATTTAGCACTTGATAAGTGCTTTTAACACACAATGACTTACAAGCTACTTTTTTTCCACCAAACCCAAACGAGTTCTTAATGCTCTCCTAGAAAATTAGAACCAAAATGTCGGCCATGCTGCATAGGCATAGGGAAACCACAACTCGCGGTGATCTTTTATTCACCGTAAATTGAGGGGCCACCAAAGCTTTTTTGTTTCTTAAAATATTGACTATTTATTGACTATTTATAGGGTAATCACTAGTAATCACTAATGTGCCTGCATGCAGACCTATCTATCCAAAGTGAGTTTCATACAATCTAGGTGTTAAAATCAGTTAAAGCTTAACTAAAGATTTTGATTTCTAGTGCATGGCCTATAAAAACTTTCGAAGGATAACTTTAACTTTCTTAATAGGTCTATTTAATACGAATACGAATTAACTGGACTCAATAGGAAAAGCTTTTATTTTAAAAGCGTGCATTAGTATTAAGTATCCCTAATCATTCTTTTCTTAAATTTTGATTATAGGAAAAACTTACGTTTACTAATATACTCGTTAAAATCAAAATATTTATCCGTCTCTATCCATAAGTTTCATATTTAACGTCATACCCATAAATTATTTACTATCCGTCTTACCCATCCAGACTTGTATACTACTATAATTTATGCAGTATACCAAAAAAATATATGCTCATAAGGTATAATTGTATTGGGTAAAAATCGACTCGCGATGATTCGCCTCGGTCATGCAAATCCCAAAGACCGAATACGTCACAGCAAGACAGTTGCCGAAGCGATTGAATAAGTCGCCGAAGCCATTAAACCGAAGGTCGCCACCGAAGGCGAGCCGCAAGCTGAGCTTCGGTGGCCATCACCTCGGTCAAGCAGCAGGGCCAAGCCACCGAGGTCAATCATCCGCACCTCGGTGGATCCCCTCGGTTCAAGTGGCTTTGCAGCCCACTACTTTACCCCACAAACTCCTCCATTTAATGCTCAGATCGTGGGAAACGCTCCAGCTGCTGGTGGAGAACGTGGGCAAGGACTCCATGCCTATAAATACTAGATCATTTTGTATTACAGACATCTAGAAATTTGTACTGAAACGCTGCCCAAATTTGTAACCAAGTTTATATATTGCAATACAGTTATTTTATCGCATTTACATCTTTTTCACGTATTATTTCAACTTTGATACGAACAATTGCTTGTATCCGAATCCAAATTCGATTTGTACACCTAAACTGATTTAGGCCCATACAATAATAAAGGTATAGAGTAATAAATAGGTAGGTCGGATAAATATTTGTAATTTCATGAGTAGTATAATTTTTAATAAACTGAGTAAATACATTAAATTTCAAGAATATATAATGTCAAAAAATCCAAAGCTTATCTTTTCATTTTTGTTTGCCATTAGATGTGCGTATCAACCATGAAGTCCGACTATTTTATATTCACGTAACATGGGATACATTATTAAAAGATGAAATATGTTCAATCAAAAAAAATTTTATTCCTAAAATTCGAACCCAAGATTTATAATTTAGAAACTTTGATTTTAATCCTGCAATTACGTCTCTAGGTAATCGATAGCTTATTTTTGTTTTGATGTTATCATTTTGGTCGGCTAGAGGAAGTTGTGTCATGGGCCTCATGGCCTAATATTAGAGACAGTTACGCCATGATGGTGGTATAAGTGTAACCACCAAAGCTTTAATTGATTATCGCAGTCAAAAGAGTGATCAGGGGGTCCAACTTTGGAAAATACTATTTGAAGTTCATTCTCTAATATATGGTTTGAAGTACCTAGATCTTCGTCCTAATTATCGGAGAACACATTATTTCAGAAACACCAAGTTTGATTGTTTGAAATGCCAAAATCTTCGTCCTAATTATGGGAGAACACATTATTCCAACAAGAACAAGGTTGATTACAAATACGTAACAAAAGTAAGGTCGTATTCTTTTCTTTTTCATATTCATTTTATGGGGTACTCTAGATGAGATAGGAAATCTAGGATGAATTGACAATGCATAGTGAAAATATTTAGGACAATAATTAAAAGAGTAAATACAACCACAACAATATACAAAGTGTTATTTCGCAAACGAGGTATGGAGAGGGTGAGATATACTTAAATCTTACTCCCACAAAAGAATGAGAGACTGTTTTAGATAGACCTTCGACCAAATAAAAATATTTTGAAAATATATTTGAAAATACAATTAAAAGAGGAAATATCATTTCAAAATTTATATTAGAGTGTATAATAAGTTTAAATTTCCAAAATCATGAACACTATATTTAATAGTGGTATATTAACGATATATATTGTGAGATTATTTGATCGTCTCAAAACTAAAATTGTTGTTATGTAAATTGTATCGGAGGATAAATTGTCTAACTGTTCAAGCTTTATTGGTTTGTTTTTTATCCCCCTTTTTTGGCAACTTTAAGTGTATCACCGACACTGAAGTTGGTAAATTGCCACTCAATTTGGACTGGAAATACCACGTTCAAATAGGTACTGTATTCATTTTCAATATGGACAAGCCTCCCAACTCCAAGGGAGAAGTGAGAACTGTTGTTTTTATCATTTAATCTCTTTAATTAGATAATTATAGAATTATTAGTACCTAATTATATATTTGTACTTCTGATGCCTGATACATACTTGGATAATTAGTGTCCCCCAAGATTGTTTATTACATGGGAATTTGGGAGAGCGGTGAAGGAGATTGGAAGGGAACAATAAGATCAAACACATAAATGAGCTTAAGTTACACTATCGGGTATTATTATTGTAGGTAATTTGTCTTATATTAAGGATTAAAATCACACTTTTTAATGGACTGCCTATGAATATCATTTAAGTTACACCATGAATACAAAAATTATCTTCATATATTTTATATGAAATTTAATATCAATAAAATTAGATTATGAGTTCTTGGTTGTATTTTTTTTTTTTTTTAATTTATTTATTATGCAATTGGCCAACTAAAAATTTTCAAGAGCAACTTTTTAACTAGGACATCGACGACATGGAAGCGTGTCAGTTCATTAAATTCAGAAGCTTGTCTTCTCTTCCCCAAAAATAGTGGAATTTTCCACAAAATTTCCGTATGGACGCATGGGTTATAATGCAATACTCCTATATAGATATTGTACTAATGTGTCGGCAACAGTCTAATTATATCCACAATGATCGTGTATGTCTGCTGTATTTATTTGATAAAAAAGATGAAGGGGTAGTGAAATGTACTCTTAATTTACGTTCAGTTGTGTTCACAGTAACCAAATCGGGTTATTTGATGTGATAGTTCAAATCGAGCACTAACTTTAATTACTCTAATGTGTTTTATATAAGTAAAAGAAAAGTTACCTTGTTATGTTCGTATATTGACCAATTATATTTACCACATATAGTTTAAAAATACCTCATGTGTATTTAATAATGACTATGAACCAATTTGTTAGGCTCATGAATCATGATATTAAAGCGGGACTACGTTTCAAAAATTACTAACTAACGAGTGACGTTTTCCAATAGATTCACTTGCATGTATTTTGTTTGCACTTAGAATGTTGCTTCTAAATTATTTTCCTTTTTATGTCTTCCAAATTTTGTGTAAATGAGGAAATTATTCTCTGTTTCTTCTTTTCCCTTATGAGACTTCTGTATACGAAGTACTGAAAAATCCAAATAGTAAATAATTGCTGACATCCAACATACATTTTCACTACGTACTCGGTGATATGCATAAACTAATTAAGTCATTTATAATGCAGTTGAACAATTAAGATACTTGAACGGTAGAATATTTGAATTTATATCTACAAATTACAATCACTAACAACTGAAAATTAATACCCTTAACACGTTTTCAAAGACCTCTTGCAACTTTAACATTACACTAACATCATACAGACTTAATTGATTTTTTTTTTTAAGGTTTTCTATCACCTGCTTTGGAGCCTGATTAATCGAGATGCGACTATGCGTTCTTTCAACAAAAGAGGTGGTGACTGTAGGCTAATGAAATTGTGGATTTCTGTTTTTTTTTTGGGGTGGGGGATGGGTAGGGAGGGGTGGCTGAGTTCTAGATTTCTACTCCTGCAAAATAAATTATAGTACAATCACTAACATACTCCAAGAGCGGCATTGACGTTAGTCTACTGTCTGAAGTTGTTACTTCACTAAATAATTAGCAATTAATTGCTTAATTACACTGTAATTTTACAGCTTAGTGGAAGTTATTCAAGGGTATAGAAAAGTTTACAGTAACTTTTCTTTCTTTTAGGCTGTTTTAATAGATAGCGAGGTATCTATACATAGGAAAAGTATTTCGGACTTCTTATTCGAGTTATGTCACATAGCTTTTAAAATTATAGTACTATTATAGTTGGTTACCTAACGCACAAGAGATGATGCCTCAGTAAGTTATATACATTATATTCTTTTATACTACTAGCATATTTGTAGTTTAACAACTTATATCGGATTTATTATCATTCTTAACAAGTCACCTATTAATAATAATAAAAATTAGGAGAATTTTCAAAAATAGGCAGCCCTCTACCCAAAATTACAAACAAGAGGCCATATTTTTTTTTTCAATACATTATCCCTAAAATTACAAATTTTAGCACTCCTTCATAAAAATAATCTCACTACCAAATTTCCCCCTCCCCAGCCACTAAGCCACCGGCAAACACTTTTCCCTGCTAGTGGTATCATTACTTTTTTGTATTTTATTGAATTTATGTTGTTTATTGCGTCTAAATCATTGCTTTGGACAAGTTTATACACACAAATCTCCCTCCAAAAATTAAATTATACATGAATATACATAGATAAATATATAGCAATGAGAGAAATATAAAAATATACACAAAAAAAGCAAAAAATCATATAAACATCCTTAATATACAACTTTATTTACTCGCAAATACATACTTATACAAATTTATATAATTTTATACACGTGTATAAATTTGTATAAAATTGTATAAACTTGTATAAACTTACGGCAGACTGTTATTTCGGAAAAACGGTGACAGTTCGGATAAGATTCGAAAATATGAGTCATTTTTGGTAATTTTCGTCTTTTACTTGTCTTTTAGTAATTATCCCTAAAAATTATTAATATATTTTACATAAGACTCAGTTCAAATAAAGCATTAGATTAAAATATGCTTCTTCTTTTTTTCCCTCGGCTAATTTTAATCATGAAACCTCTTCAACTTCTTTGTCATTATACCTTTTTCAAACCAACAGCCACCAATCGTAATAGAGCATATGGCAGTACTTTGCAAAGAATATGACAGTGGAATGAGGAGGAGGTTAGCCCAAAATCAAGGGACAAGAATCACTGTTATGGAAAAAGTTAAAGTTGGGTACTACCATTCAACCAAAAATAAGGAGTGACATGGGGATCATAAATGTATGCTTCTATTTTCAAAACTTAACAAAATCCAAAATAACAACCGTTACAAACATTAGTATAATTTTACCCCCCTCAAAAAACTGTAATTTTATTCTTTTATTCTCATGAAAGAGAAACACAAGAATTTTCAACACATTCAAGAAAGTGACATACTATAGACTTCTACATATTCCCACTATTAGAGTACATACCAAGTGAAAGAACAGAGCAAAACAGAGCATACTTTTGCTTAGAGCTTCTCTTTTCCTTTACTCCTAAAACCTCTTTAGGAGTAAAAAAATGAGAGCCATAATGCAGAAGAGCAAGCCATTTTGTGCTGATTATTTTTCTATGCACAATTTTTTTAAACATTGTTTTGTTATGCTCTCACTCTCCATAAATTTTGCATCTGCTAGAGCTTTTGACTATGCAGATGCACTTTCCAAGAGTCTACTTTATTTTGAAGCTCAAAGGTCTGGTCGTTTACCTTATAACCAACGTGTCACTTGGCGTGATCATTCTGGTTTAACTGATGGTTTAGAACAAGGGGTAAGTCCCAAATGTTCTATTTTTATTTTTTTTGCTAATGTTTTATTTCGGAGAAGTTAATGATTTGTGGTTATTGTTTGGAATTTACAATAATGTAGGTGGACTTGGTTGGAGGATACTATGATGCTGGTGACCATGTAAAATTTGGCTTACCAATGGCATTCACAGTGACAATGTTGTCATGGAGTGTTATTGAATATGGTGAAGAGATTGGCTATGTAGGTGAATTGGAACATGCTTTGGAATCTATCAAATGGGGTACTGATTACTTCATCAAAGCACATACCAGCCCAAATGTGTTATGGGCAGAGGTAAAGAAATGATTGTTAAACATAATTTAGTATTAAATGATTAGTTATATGAATTCTCACTATTCATGTCACTCTATTTAAGACATACTCGATGTGGTTTAGACAATATGATTTGAAAATTTTGTGACATAGGTAGGAGATGGAGACACTGATCATTACTGTTGGCAAAGGCCAGAGGACATGACAACTTCGAGGCAAGCATTCAAAATTGACGAGAACAACCCTGGCTCAGACCTAGCCGGAGAGACCGCCGCGGCAATGGCGGCAGCATCCATTGTGTTTAGGAAAAATAATCCACATTATTCTCACTTACTATTGCACCATGCCCAACAGGTAACTAATATTAATAAACTTGCCGTAACAAGTTATCTGTCTTATTTTTTATGTTACTAATTTTGTGTTTACATGTACATTGTCAATTTATAACAGTTTAACTCTTGAATTAAATTCATTAATTACTAGTATGATAAGGTAGAATGTATTAATGAAATGGGGTACAATGAACATGGTGCAGTTGTTTGAGTTTGGTGACAAATACAGAGGGAAATATGATACAAGTGTGGGAGTAGTGAAGAGCTATTATGCATCAGTGAGTGGGTACAAAGATGAATTGTTGTGGGCAGCATTGTGGCTATACAAAGCCACCGACAATGAAGAATATTTGAAGTATGTAATTAACAAGGCTCACTCCTTTGAGGGTGTTGGTTGGGCTATTACTGAGTTCAGTTGGGATGTAAAGTTTGCTGGTCTCCAAATTATTGCTTCCCAGGTACGGACTAACTGTTTCCATCAATCTTTTTTGTAATTTAACTTTTATGCACTGATAATTGCTGTTTATTTAGGCTATCTAATTAAATTACCTATAATAACATTTAACGTTATATCAAGTAAAATATGGTAATTTGAAAAAGGAGTAAGTAATGTGCTGTCACAAGTTAACATACTAGTACTAATATAGTTGAAAATCTTTACATTGTTCATGCATATATTCATTTTTTATTGTGTGAGGTTAAATGTGCATTCCATGGGTTATACTAAGTGCTTTAATGTTTATGCTTCGTCTTTTTTAATGAAAATAGACTCTTCTCACTTCTGCACGAGATTTCTTTTTCAAATGTTTGAATTTAGGACCAGCATGTTTTGTACTTCAGTAGCTTCCGATATTTCAATTTCAATCTCATAAAACGTGTATCCAAAAGAAAACAAGAATGAAACTGTGTCATTTTTAAAGAAAGAGCCAATTTCCTTTGAAGTGATATTGTTTTACTAATTGGCAATGACTTTCTTCTCAATATCTTTGTGTCAAATCTCTGGGGTTGCTTTTTGTTAAGAGTCAAATGTGGAATTATACTGTTACTTTTGGGTGGATGTGCTTTTACTTTATGCAAAACTAGTATAATAAAGTTGTGTGAGCTATGTGAAGTGAGCGCAAATTAAGGTATCTAAATAAATGAGGACTAAGATGTGGCTATAATAAAGGCATAGAGGGTTTGGTTCATGCGTTGGAGAACAAGGTCACGTGCATATAATGCCTTTGCTTTGGGCATTTGACAGTGCCTTTAATGTAGGGATCTTCACTTGGGATGGTTTAGGAAAAATTGAAAGAAAAAGGGGCAAAGTATTATTTTTGGTTGGTAAAGGCAAAAAATTGGCTTGTTATGGGTGGGTTTTTGTGTAGTGTTAAGAACATAACTTTTGCATGTTGATTCGGCACATACTATATATCCGAACATTATCATAAACAAAAGCCTGCTATTTGAGTGGTGAAAAGTAAAGGGACATACAATATTTATCGAGTTTCGAATAATGTGGTACTAACAGTCGAAAATATGTTTATGCTAACAAGATACTAGTTATGTGTGTTGTTAGGCACTGGTTATAGTTTCGTATTCTTTTGGCTTGGTAGAGTTGTGAGTAGTGAGAACAAAAAGTAGAAGGAAGAACTGTATATGAAACAGTAATCCGTATTTTAGTTATTGTGAATAAAACTGCAGTTATTAGACGGTAACTCTAGTCCCAGTAGTCATTCACTATAGTTAGGTAGACACTATCACTAAGTATTTTTTCCATTTTTCTTGCATAAGATGTGATAAAAAGTTAGTGTGAAATCACTGTTTGGTGATTCTTATTTTCTTTTCCTCTGATTCTGATTTGAGTTCCCACACCATTGAATTGCCATCTACCCTACTTTAAATTTGTAAGCAGATTTGACCCACTCTATGTCGCAGGTTATGCACCTAAAGTTTTCCACTACTAAATATTGCATACCTTTATTTGATGTAAAAATAATTGAGCACAAGGAGTTTTGTTTATACATAATTCAGATTTTAATTACTAAGCGCTCTATTTTTCAGCATGATAAAGATTCTTATCTCTTCTAAAAATGAGAACTTAATAAGGAAACAATTGATAAACTGATTTGACAACCCACTGACTAGCAGCACATGCATGACCATACCCAAAGGAAAACGAAATGAAGAAATATACAATATATTTTTCTTTTACTTCACAATAATATGGTATTTTTTTCTTCTTTTTAGAGTGTTATATCTTACTACCTAACTTGCTTAAAACTGAGTCTAGCTAAGACATAGTTATTATTATCAGTATGTTAAAGAGTAGATAATTTTATGATCTGAATTTTCTTTGTGCAGTTACTTCAAGAGGAAAAGCACAGTAAACACAGCTACATACTAGAACAGTATCGATCAAAAGCCGAACACTACATATGTTCATGTCTAAACAAAAACAATGATACTAGCAATGTTGAACGTACTCCGGCTGGTTTATTATACGTCCGTCAATGGAATAACATGCAGTACGTGTCGACGGCCGCTTTCTTACTCACATTCTATTCAGATTTCCTTCAAAAAAACAATCAGAAAATCAGCTGCCATGGAGGGATAGTTGATCATGAAGAGCTCTTCAATTTTGCTAAATCCCAAGTGGACTACATCTTGGGCTCTAACCCAAGAAATATGAGTTATCTTGTGGGCTTTGGCCCAAGTTACCCAAAAAGAGTACATCATAGAGGGGCCTCCATGGTGTCCTATAAAGAGAACAAGGGGTTTATTGGATGTACCCAAGGTTATGATTATTGGTATAACAAGGATGAGCCCAACCCGAATGTTCTAATTGGGGCATTGGTTGGTGGACCAGATAATCAAGATAATTTTGATGATGATAGAGCAAATTATGTGCAGACAGAGGCGTGTACATATAATACAGCACCTCTTGTTGGAATTTTCGCAAAGTTGAATTTCTTGAATAATTCACCATTAATTGCATCTATCTAAAACAAGCATTACACGCAATATTACTCATATACAATATGTTATCTTTTTGTATTTCTCCTTTTGGGTTTTTTTTTTATGGTGGCTAAATTTGTCACAGCCACCTACCCACCCCTACCTTTGTATGACCCAATTGTGCATACTTGATATTGCGAGATAATGGAAGTATAGAACTTATTTATTAAATATATGCATTTTTGTTCATGTATCTATCAATATTTTAAACGAATTTTGTTATGTCTTGTATGATTAATACCACAACATACCTCGGAATGATTTTATAAATGAGGTTTTGGAAGGGTAAGAAGTTCAGATAGATTTTTTAGTCCACGCTCTTTATCATTTCCCTTCTAATTCCCTCCAACATTTGAAGGTTTCCATTTCGGATTTCTGTTGATTAAAGTCATAACTTTTTCATGTAACCTCGGCCTTTTGCCTTAAAAAACGTGGAATAAACCAGAAGTGTGAAAGAAAAATATGAGAGACTACCATAATCTATGGTTACACGTCAAGAGTAATGCATACTTATTTTAGTCCTAGAGTCTTGTTTGGAATTACCGTAAAAAACTGCTTATTTTAGAAAGCACTTTTGACATAAGTACTTTTTAAGAAAGTACTTTTAGATAATAAGTAGTTTGTGTTTGGACAACTCATTGGAGAAGTACTTTTGATAAATAATTCGTGTTTGAATAATTTTTACAAAAATTACTTTTGAGTGTGAAATTACAAAACAGACCTCCATGTTCATTTTTATATTTGGATTAATACAGACAAAAAAATAGATTTTAAATATTTTTCATAAAAATGTGTCATTCTTCGATTGGTTTGGATGGATTTGAATTCATTTCTTGGTGATGTCATTTTGTGTGGTTCAAATGAATAATGGTATAGAGTTTTGACTATTGAATGCTCTCGAGCCAATAGTTCATTTTAGACCTTCAAAAATCCAGGAGGAGGAAATGAAAAGGATCTCTTCACACAGAAGACAGTCATGTCCCACAAATATTGTCGAGTTATATCCTATTGATTCAGCGTAAATATAGAATAGATTCTTTTATATGAAATATTTTTATTTGTGCTTAGTGTTTGCGCCAAAACCTTAAATGCATGATCTATGTCTTTTACATAAAAATTTGTCACTTAACCATAGATACTTAATGCTTTAATTTGTCACTAGTGCTCATCATAGAATTAAATTCTGTTGGTTTAAGCAAAAACTTTTATCCACTTGCGACTCCGTAATTTTATACTAGTAATTGTGATCTTGAGAACTAAGAGTATGTTATTTTCCAAAAGATGGAGTAAGATAACTTATTAGTGTAACAAATCAGATGATTAATTAGTTAATATTTTATTAGATTTGAAAAAGTTAATAAATTGTAGGTGTAGAGAACAAACCGCACATCTTAAGAATACGGTGGGATTAAAAACATCATTTTGAAGGGTTGTCCCTAAACCCTCTTTCCCCTATTTTTAGGGACACATTTAGAAAATTTTTACTCCAATGACTCCCTATTTGTGTCCCTAAATTAGGGAGTGAATAGCGTTTCCCCAAATTTGGGGACACACTATTCATCTCCCTATTTACTATTTACCATTAAAATAATATTATTTTTATTATTTAACCTTTTAACTTATCTCTTTATATAAAGGTAATTATGTTTATATAATATCTTTATATATATAATTTATAGTCTTAGCATTGTCGTATTATTTTAAAATTTTAATTATCGTGTATCTATTTTTTTATGTAAAATTGGTAGTTAATTTTATTATGAGTTATAATTGTATAAAAAAGATATAACCATAAAAAACAATGAAAGGTGCAAATATAAAAAATGTTAGAACGTTGCATTCAGTGTTTTGCAACAACGTTTTGCAATTGTTGCAGGACCGTCACGTTTTTGGGAAAAAAGTGCTACATGATATAATGACTACATGTATTATACTGCACAACATGATAATCGAGAATGAGCGTGATCTTAACGCACCAATTCAAGATGATTTGGAAGGTACAGTTCCAGAAGTAGAAATGGCAGTAGATGAAAATCAACGATTTCAAGATTTTTTAGCTAGATACGGAAGAATTAGGAACAAAGATGCTATTTTGAACTTCGTAATGCATTAATAGATCATTTATGGGAGCATACTAGAGGTGCAAATTGAAGTTCTACGTGTAGCATTTCGAATGAATTTTATCGTAATGTAATATGTATTTAATTATTTTGTATCACAATTATTTCACTTTTATTTGAATTATCCGTTCATATATATAATCTTTAATATTTTCTTACAAATTATATTATTTAAAATTTTATGGTAGAAAATAAATTTATATTGAATATAAATAATGTGTGACAAGTATGTAAAAATAAATAAAAGATAGAATTTGTTTAATAGAAATAAGAAAATAAAATTGAGATAAAGATAATAATATAATATAGAAGAGAGAGAAAAATATAAAAAGAAATATTCTTTTTAGGGGAAAAAATGGGAGAATGATTGGAGTAAGTTTTCTCTAAAATAGGAATTTCCCCATTTTAGAAGAAAAAATAGGAAAAACCCTTGGAGATGGCCTTAGTACTCCTTCCAAGTTCCATTCCAAAAGAATAGGAGTTGAAATTTGGTGCATGAAAGCGGACTATACCAATTTTGTGTGACTATACCAATTTTGTGTTTGAATTCAAACACCGATTCCTTAATTTATAAAACTTAACACATTTGGAAACTATTTACAAACTACAAACATTGACAAGTTAGACACCATTCTAATTTAAGAAAAAAGACTATTTGACTGCCAAATACCCAAATAAAATAAGAAATTCAGTAATTTTTAACGAAAACCCCACAAGTGGTCTATTTGGTTAAAAATCCTTTTTGTATCTTGTATGATTTGTAAGTAAGAATAACAACAAATACAGGTCCCATTGGCACCATCCACAATTTGGAAGGGTTCTTTCATGTGGATGTGGTTGATCCTGAATTGCTCCAACAATTTCCAATAGGACGTTTAAGAATGAATTTGTCTATTCAAATTTTACAATTGGAGATGTACCTCGATTAAGCTTATTTCAGAAGCCTATTTATAAGGAAGCAATATAATGAAATTGAACCAATAATTTAGGAAAATGCTCCAGATGTATTTGAAATGTTGTAGATAAAATTACTCAATTACCATGTGAAGATGTCTGAGCTAGTCCAGTTGGTGTAGCTAATCAGTAAAACATAGATAATATACTTATTATGCGTACAATATACACGAAATATATAAAATATGACTATTTTTTATTTAAGCGGTCTAGCCATTGTTCAAATAGTGTAAATTGTCCTTTTCGTTCCTTAAAATTATATTAATTTTTAACCTCATAGTAGTTGCTCTTAACATTAGTGTGGATCTTCAATACTAAAAATTTCATAAAAACGCTTTGGTTTGGAAATATGAGTCTTGAAACTGCCTTCATGATATAAGAATTGAGTGAGAACTCACGGACCAGTTTCATCTACTTTCAATTGTCTTTTACCCAACCTAGCATTCCTTGTCGTATGGAAGAGGCAAAAAAGCAAATAAGACTTGATTAAAATAAAGGTAGCTAGCACATTAATACTGGAGAAACTTTACGTAAACCTCAGTTTTGCTAATGTCTGAAACTCGTCATTTATTTCTCTATCACAAAGATAATGTTAGCATTTGAATTTATTAACTCATTTCTAGTCATGACTAGAAAGATGGAGTGAACCACACTAATATAAATACTTCCTCTTTTGTAATGCAGCTATGCTTTCACGTCCAATGAATTCTTTCCAGTTATACTAATGTTGGTATCCAACATTTTCAACAAATTACAGTACTTTCCCGTAAATACCCATTACCATCTTTTAAATCCTCTCAAATTTATCAAATCATTAAACAGCTGGTGCACCTACACTGTCCAAAGTTGTATTAACGCGTGGAAGACACTCAAATTATTAAAACATATATGGAAGGGGATTTAAACTTCAGTAATCTTAACGTATTTAAACTTCTTGACATAATATTCATACTCACTGTCAGTTGCGTACGCAGGATTTTTTGCCAGCGATGTCACTTCCATATAGAGACAACAGATCTAGAAATTTTTTCCAAGATCTCAATTAGCTTTCAAAGTTAAGGGTGTTATTTTAAGCGTAGTGCTCTTATTTTATACTTGGACATTTTACTGTTAAATTTTGTAAAAGATTGCACCTAGCAAAAGTGGTTTTATACCTCTTAAATTTGTTGAAGATCTAAGGATCGATCCTCACTAACATCAAATTTTTTTAATCGAATACTAAAAGATTCACAAAAATTGATTCGATCCCACTTCATCAAGGAGGATAGCAACACTCCCAACCACTGCATCACCAAGACCCTTTGTTTAAGCAATGTCACACTTCATTTTTGTAGCAATATACTGTAGTTTTTTTATTTATATATATATATATACACTCGGTAAAAATTTTCGATGAAGCAGTGTCCCGTGACCCCCCTGCCACTAATGTAGTTTCGCCCCTGCTCACTGTATCAATGAGACACAAAGGATAAGGATTTTAAGGGGAGGCCGGTGAGACGGGGGGCCGGCAATGATTAGGGAGAAGAACAAATTAGGCAATGTATAGCCAAAAATAAGTAGTATTAGCAAAGAAAAATGTCAAAGGATGAACAGTTGATGGCCACATAATTAACCATGTAATACAACACATGTTGGTGGACCAAAAATATCAGAAAATGAACAATCATCTACTGTACCAAAACACAATCACCACTTTAATTTATTGATTAGTTTTAGTTTAACGTCTAACTGAAGCTTTTCCTGATGTGATACAAAGTTGTGCCGAAGTTAAACTTCTGAATAATTTAGCACACGTTTCGAACGAAAATCCTGCATAGCTATATGCTTTAGTCTTATATATATACAGTTCTTCCAATAACATAGGAGAAATGACAGCAATATGTAAAAGGTGACATGACTATTGGTTTGAGAAAGAATATGTTATCCAGCTAAAAAGAGGCTTTTCTGTAACTGAGATTTACACCTTCAGCAGAATCAAGTTAAAAACTTTATTTCTACCTTTTTTCTGCTGTCCAGCCTATATCAGCTATACACTATCAAAGCTCAAACTAAGTAGATGTAATTTGTGAAAAGAAGTGGGAATAACCTAAAGGGCTGGTCCCATGGTGAAGATAAGAAGCACGTTCATTCCAACATATGTCAATTTCCAAATCTAATGGTTCAGTAGGTTGTAAACTCTTCTCATCCACAAAATGATGCTTCCAAATAAAAACAAACCAGCAATCAGTCAGCACCTTCCAGCTCTAAAAGATATTGAAGCAATAGAATGCTGCTGCAAGAGCCTACTTTTATAAATATTTGGCCTAATCATACATTCTCATATTTCCTCTAAACCAAATATAACATCTTACCCCCTTCATCCTTAAACCTCCCCTTCCATTTCCCATTTCTCATCCTTCGCTGTGAAGGCCATCATACAGCAATGGTAACTAGACTCAGCTATTTTCTTCCAAAATTTATTTGTATGCTTACATATGCCATCTGAGCTTTCTTTCAATCATGCACAGGTTTTGGTTGATAACCATGCAGACAAAGATGGTGCAGAAGATGGAACTCTGGTTGATTATCAAGGAAATCCGGTTGATAAGTCTCGGACCGGGGGATGGCTAGCTGCAGGACTCATCCTAGGTGACTCCCTACCATAGAACTTTGTCTAATATCTTGAATGTCACAATTTTTTTTGCAGTCTCATAACTGAAATATGTGATGTAGGAACCGAGCTTTCAGAAAGGATATGTGTCATGGGGATATCAATGAATTTAGTCACATACTTGGTCGGAGATTTACATCTTCCATCCTCTAAATCTGCCAACATTGTCACCAACTTCATGGGCACGCTTAATCTTCTTGGTCTTCTAGGTGGTTTCCTGGCAGATGCTAAACTTGGCCGTTATTTGACTGTTGCAATCTTTGCTTCAATTGCTGCTTTGGTAAGATTCTTTGAGGCAACTAGAGATAGAAATGTTGTGTCTTACACCAGCAAGGAAAATCTGAAATGGCTAAAAGGGTAGCTCATACTAATAGACAAAATGTTGCCTAGATTCAGTAAAAGAAAAGGACCCAGAAAGGAAACAAGACCTGTGTGCTATTCTAACTTTGTCTAGTTTTTCAACTGGTGAAAGATTTGCTATTCATTGAAATCATTACATGTAAAGCTAGCTTGCTTATTATAAAAGTACTTATTAGGAACTTTCTACATATTACAGCCTAGATCATTCACGTGCTTCTAGATTTACATATCATAGTCCATAATAAAGCAATAAACTAAATATTCTTTCAACATCTCGTGTGTAACTAGGGAGTAACAATGTTGACACTTGCAACATCCATTCCAAGCATGAAGCCCCCTCAATGTGACGCAAGAAAAGGTCACTGCATCGAAGCCAGCGGCCAGCAACTTGCTCTTCTCTTTATAGCACTATACACCCTAGCTCTTGGTGGTGGTGGAATCAAGTCAAACGTCTCTGGGTTTGGGTCAGACCAATTTGACCCATCAGATCCTAAGGAAAACAAGGCCATGATATACTTCTTCAACAGGTTCTATTTCTGCATAAGCCTGGGTTCTTTGTTTGCAGTGACTGTGTTGGTGTATTTACAAGACAATGTAGGAAGAGGATGGGGATATGGAATCTCAGCAGGCACAATGGTCCTAGGAGTGGCTGTATTGCTTGGTGGAACAACATTGTATAGATTCAAGAAGCCTCAAGGAAGTCCTTTGACTATCATATGGAGAGTTTTGTTCTTGGCTTGGAGGAAGAGAAAGCTTTCCTACCCTTCTGATCCTGGCTTCTTAAATGAATATCATAATGCAAAAGTCCCACATACACATATGCTCAGGTAAGCATGATCTTAAAAGTAAAATAACAGCCTGGAGATGCTTATCTAACTAATTTCAGTCACCTAAATAAGATATCCATGCAAAACACCGATAACCATGGGAGGGAATTACTTGATCAAAAAAACAAGGGAGGACATGGCTGTTCAGCACCATCCCAACATAGTGTGGCAACCCAGTATCGAGCTGATCATACCCAATGGAATGCCACAAATTAGGAAATAGGCATCTCAAGTATAGCAACTTCAACCTACGTATTTCAACATGCAGTTGCATCAGAATGTAGTCAGTCAAATAATGTAGGACGAGAATCGACCTGAATGTAGTCAGCCAAACTTATTTTGATTTTCTTATGATCATATAGGTGTCTTGACAAGGCAGCCATTCTTGATGACTGTACCACTGCAAATGAAAATGGAAAGAACCCCTGGATAGTTTCAACAGTCACAGAAGTCGAAGAAGTGAAAATGGTGCTTAAACTGATTCCCATATGGTCCACATGCATACTCTTTTGGACAGTATACTCTCAGATGAATACATTCACCGTTGAACAAGCTACTTTCATGAACCGGAAGGTCGGCAACTTCGCCATACCGGCAGGCTCCTTTTCCTTCTTTCTCTTTATCAGCATACTTCTGTTTACTTCAGCAAATGAACGGGTCACTGTACGTATTGCCAGAAGAATCACTCACAACAGCCAAGGAATCACAAGCCTGCAGAGAGTTGGGATTGGACTATTACTTGGAATTGTTGGTATGGTAGCTTCAGCTCTGGTTGAAAGAAAAAGGAGGGAACGTGCCATCGACCACAACTTCAATATAACAGCTTTTTGGCTAGTCCCTCAATTTTTCATTGTAGGTGCCGGGGAAGCTTTTGCATATGTAGGCCAGCTTGAATTTTTCATCAGGGAGGCACCAGAAGGGATGAAATCGATGAGCACAGGCCTATTTCTCAGTACACTCTCAATGGGATACTTTGTCAGTAGCTTGCTAGTGACCCTTGTACAGAAAGCAACAAAAGGAAGGTGGCTTAAAAGCAATTTAAACAAAGGAAAGCTGGACCTCTTCTATTGGATGCTGGCAGTGCTTGGAGTAATTAATTTCTTGGTTTTCATTGCTTTTTCAATGAAACACCGATACAAGGTGCAGCACCTTATCAGTCCTGAGGATTCTGCAGTAGAGATCGGGAATTGGAAGGATTTGACCCTCGACAACAAGGAAAAGAAAGTCGGAGGAGAGGAGAAAGAAGAAGCATAAATACTCAGTTAAGAGATTTTAGATATAAGGTTTGTATAGTAAAACACAGCCTAGTACTTCATTAAGATGGCGTACCATAGCATATAAGCTTTCAACGCATCATTCATTTCCAGATTTTGTATTACAGGACCGTATTCATTTATCAAGGACATCAATACTAGTTTACCACAAGTCTTAAGTTTCCGTTTAAGCTAAAACATTCTTTCCTGATACATTGAATGCTGTAAGGACATCAAAGTGCAGATAATTTCAGCATGCGCAATGTGATATTGACACTACAAAGCAGGCTGAAGTTGGAACAAGGTCATGTTTCTTGCTTTAAGTGACGACATAACTATGTATACTTGAAATGCTCAGCTAGGGAAGGTGCATTGATGATTCCAGATAACCATTCAAGTCAGGAAAAGAAAATCTCTGACTTCAAAAGAATAAACTTACATAGTAAGATATAAAGTTTCTGATAACTTTTATCAAAGAAAACTAAGGCGAGAATGCTAATTAGATATAGAAGAAGGCTTTCTGTCTTTGGGCTTTTTACTACAACATGTTACTCTATCTGTTCCACAATTTAGTCCAGTTGTTATTTGATGGTCAGTTTGAGCAATTTTCGGTCCAATATTCGACACAGATTAATTCACCTATTGAAAACATATCAACATCCACATTTCAAAATGACAACATAATACATTTTTTTGATAAGGTAAATAAACATAATACATTTGAAAGGCTTGCTCAATTATCCCTTTCTTTGACACTTGGAAAGCAAAAATGACAACAGTTATGGGACTCAGAGTACAAATTATATAAGATCATAAAAGTTTTTAGAACATAAATTATATAAGAACAGTAGCCCCTTTTCTTCTTGGAAGAAATCACATCTAATCCAAGATGGCTTAAAGGTTATTTTCAAGCTAAGTCTGGAGCTACCAATCCCAACTTGAACCTTCAAGCACAGTGCTTAAATGGACCAAAAGTACCTATATCATAAAATTTGTTACACTGTCTAGGATAAGCAGGTTCCTAACCGTCATAGAGCTAAACTGAATGAACATCAATTTGTTATCATTAACACAGCATGACATTAAATCAACAAATGGACCCTATAGACCTGATGTGGATTACCTATGAACACCATCCGGCAACCTGGCGCATCAATTTAATCTTCTGGGTGAGTGCCAGATATGTTGGCATCACCCTGACAATTTCAATGGACTGTTAGCAAGAATTTCAGTGTTCTATTCTTTGCAGATCTTTTCAATGAGCTCGAGTAGGATGTTTTCTAGTTCTTCCCCATTGCTCCATTCATGCCAGTCTGCTTTCAAAAGATTTAGATTACTCTGCAGGCGATCCCACAATGGAAAGCCCTTCCTTGGCATCACATGGTCTCCTCTATCAAGCTTCAAGGTTGGGCAGTAATCACCTCTCCCATCTCCAAGATATATAAATCTTGGCTTCCCTTCCAAAGAAGCTTGGATCTTCTCAATAACAAGACCCTGCACAGATGTATGGCCGGCGTTTAGACAAGTGCTACTTGTAGCAAATGCATTATTGGGGCTGATTCTCAGCTTTTTATTTAGTTGCTAATGGCATGAAACAGAATCACATCAAAATATCATGGGAACTTGTGAAGCAACACAAGTAGCGATCGAGATAATCTCTTTCTATCACTTGAGCATCTTAGTGACCTTGTTAAGAGTAGGGAAATAAAAGGCAGAACCAAAACCTGTTTGTAGTCATAACTTTCATTCAAACCTATAAGCAGCCCACTTTCGTCTTTCAGTATCAACTTAACATTCAATGCAGCTAACTAATGTTCTTATTGTGCCCATGACATCAAACCTGACACAGTCAATTCGTAGAAATACAGCCAAGCAGAATAATCATTTAGCAATAGACAAATTAAAACTTGAAGCGCATCAAAAGCAAGACGCATGAAGACATAAGAACCATATTTCTCAGTTCCAAGGATCATACACACTGCAAAATTAAGATCAATTACACATGAAAGAACACGTGAAATGGAGGAGAAATATTGGACAAGAACGGAAGTTTGTGATCACAAATTCACAACACATTACAACTGAACATTGCAATCACTCACTAATTGCCTTAAGCTGCACGGCAGTGACAGGACGAATGTTAAAATACCTTGCACAAGTTGGGAGGGCACAGATTACAACCGTGAAATGAAGCTGAATCATGGTAAGGAAAGATCCTCAGTCTACCATCCCCATCAACCATAGTTGGGTTCGTAATGATCTCAGAGAAACATGTGTATAATCCGTGATGTTTCAATATAGTCTCGATGTAAAACTGATTGGCATCACTAAGTACTTTTAAGTCACATCTGCAATAATCACAACCACATTAAGTAAAAAGGGCCATATATCAATACCCCAATAATAATGTAAGGTAGTCCATCCGTACCCAAGAGCATGAGCTGATTGAATGGCTGACATAGTCCGAGGATGCAACGGGATATGCTTCAAACAATCAGCTATCTGCTCAACTGTTTTACCCTGTGAATGTAGCTCCTCCATCATCTTATCCTAGTACAAACCAGTCACTCCACATTGTTAGAAAATTATATACTCCTGTATAGTATAGAAAATAGTACTCCTTCCGTTCCAGTTTACGTCACAATATTTCCTTTTAGTCCGTTACATAATAAATGGCATCTTTCTAAATTTAGAAACACTTTAAGCTAAATTTCCCAACATAGCCAGTATTATCCCACAAGTGGGTCTGGGAGGGTGAGATGCACGCAGACCTTACCCACCAAGGTGAAGAAGCTGTTTCCGAGTTAAGTTAAACTTCCCAGAAAAGTGGTTAGCATTGTTTATAACTACGAGTTTCAAAAGTCATCATTTCTTTCTTAAACTTCGTGTCAAATTGAAACAGAAGGAATACCAATCTACCTAACACTTAATTGAAATACAAGAGAAAATTAAAAAAGTAGAAAAAGAAAATACCATGAGAGGAGTCCAAGGTAATGTAGGACGAAGGAGGTTGAACAGATGGGTTAGGCCCATATTGTCAATGACCCATCTATCACTGTCATCGTCAATAAGGGTCCGATCAAAATCGAATACTATCACCACTTTACTACTATTTCCATTTGCCCCTTCCGCCATTTTCTGTGAAGCGACTTTACCACTGAGTTTTAGTAAAGTGGGTTCAACTTGGATCATCCTATATATCGGGCTGAAATCATGGACCGTGAGATTCGGGTTGATTCCCGACTTGCCAAGTGGATTCCGTGCCAACCCGGAACTTCTCATAACCCCCACCAATTTCATAGATATATTTAATTAAATTATCAAGGATTTTGTGTATTGAGTAAAAAAGCAGTAAAAAACACTTTTTGGATTTGAAAATTTCATTTTTAAAAGATTCTTAAAAGTATATTTTTTCCCTGAATACTTTGAAAAAAGGGAAAAAAATAGTATAGCCAAACGTCCTTAGTGTTAGTCAATATAGTCCTCTTCAAGAAGCTTTCGATTTTTGTAGAACTTTTTTGTCCCTAAAAAGTGTATTGTGGTAATATTTTACGAATCTCCTCAAAATAAGTTTTTTCAAAAAGTAAAAAGTGATTTTTTACCCTTTTTAATATGGTACTACAAATTCGAACCACAAAAATATGAGCTCCTAAACACTAACTTATATATTGAAACTTGAAGGTACTATTATTCTGAAGTTTGAATTTTTTTAAGCTTGTATATGAAAACTTGATATTGTATTTCATCCAAATTTACAAATCCTTTAATAATGACAAGATATTGTTTAATTATATCAGAAATCTTGACAATCTATTCTGGATAATTAATAAATGAGAGTTATGTTTTTTATGGAACAAGTGTGATTTTTAAAATATAAAAGTATCTTGAAATTCAAGCTTATACAAGTGAAATTTCACGATATTGTTAGAGTCTAAACTTAAACAAGTACTTCAAGACAAGTCCTCAAATGTATACGGGCGGCACTTGAGAATAATGTCACGGCAAAACTTGGGGACACACATGAGATGAGCAATGGAGGGCAAAAATATACTTTTCTTGCTTATTTAAGTGGTAAGTTGACGTTTCTTCAATCAATTTGCAAGTGATGACTATATTCCACTTACCGGATACTCCCTCATCTCAATTTATAAGTGATAGTGTGATTTTAACACGGTTTAAAAAATAAATAGACTTTTCAATTAAATGAAAAATAAAAAGTTTAAATTAAAATTATTTTCAAATTATAAAATATTTTATTTTTTAAATGGATTAATGAAAAAATTATATATCTTCTTTTTAAAATGGTAGTATCATTTTACCTGAATAACCCCCTTCATGCTTAGGCCAAGGCCGAGCATGTAAATAGAGCTATAGAATAGTTCAAAAAACGCATGGAAATCATATACACTCCATAACCAACTCTCCACCTTGTACGGATTCGCTCCAAAATCCATAAACTTCATCACTCACATCTCTCTCTTATCTCTCACACATATTTGCTCACAAAAGCACATATCCACAAGATTTGCTAATTAACATGGCAGCAAAAGAAGCAGCAGTGCCAGGACGATCAACTTCAGCATACAGCGAAGTCCAAAACAACCGTCTCACAGTATCACTTCCTCTGCCTTCTGTCCTTAAAAATCCCTTCTCCGTCGTTGATGGTCCCCCTAGTTCTGCCGCTGGAAATCCAGGTTTACTATGTTTAACGTTAAGATAGCTGTAGCAACATAGAAAACGAGATATACTACCGAGGAAATTTAAATGCATATCAACAAAGTTTACATGATTAAGTAGTTGATGATCTGTTTTTGTTTTAACTAGAAGGATGTAATAGGGAGATTATAAATACTCGCTACATTCCATTTAAATTCACGCCATCCTTCTTGATCCGGTACAAAAAGTAGTGACACTATAATATATCTAGAAACTCATTAACATTTTGTATTCTTCAGTTGTTAAATATCATTAGATTTCAACTTGTAATTTGTGGGAAAGTCTTTGTTTCTTTTTTAAACTAGGTGTTCTGTCAATTACCAACATATAAAATAAAGCGAAGAAGCATTACTTATGTGTAATATAGTTAAGCAGTAAAAGATAGATTTATAAGGCTTCGATCTTCTCAAACTTGGTACCGACTAGCTATTTTGGGATAATACTACTTATCCAAAATGTAATTTTATGAAACAAACACAAATCTTAGGTACTTAACTATTGCACGGATTAGTATTGTGCTTCCTTTTACTACTCCATTTTTGTTAAAATAAAACTAGAGTTTTAAGTGTGTTATAGCCAGTTTGGAAATGGTGATGAAACTATTACGGACAAATAAACAATGCTATCGAAATTTTTCTTCAAGAAAGAGGTTGGCTTTTCTGTATAAACACATCAGACATGTAACATTTCCCTTCTCATTAGTCCAAACAATGGAACAAATAGAAAGTTAAAATCTGTTTGTTACAAATAAAGCCTTTTATTCTAAGCTTCATATTCAGTTTGACATCAATATTGTAGGTGAAATCGGGAAGCTTTTCCCGAATCTGTTTGGGCAGCCTTCTGTGTCATTACTGCCAGGTCACACATCAGGAGCTGCATTGAATCATAATCTGAAAATCGGGGTTGTATTGTCTGGAGGACAGGCACCTGGTGGGCACAATGTCATCTCTGGAATTTTTGGTGAGTGCTTTTCTAATACTTTATGGTACTTCTTTTTGCTGTTCTGTTCATATGTATACTTATGACATACGATATCATGGATGAGCTTCAGCAATTAGTTGATTCTTTTTCTTCCAGACTATTTGCAGGAGAAGACGAAAGGTAGTACACTCTATGGATTCAGGGGAGGTCCAGCTGGGATAATGAACTGTAAATATGTAGAGTTGACAGCGGATTATGTTTATCCTTACAGAAATCAAGTAAGAAGTTTCTTCATCTTCAGGGTGGAAGTTCACTGAGAAACTCCCTTATGTGCCGAAGTTATTTTTCCAAGTGAAGTCACATAAATTGGAAAAAGTGGATGTTTTAAATTTCCACCATCCTTATAAGATACATAATTGTGTTTGGACATGTTCCCAGCACTTTTGCTTCAACAAAATTTGGACTGTGAACGTTTATGGAGAGGGAATATCTTTTCCATCTAGAGCTTTTCATCATAGCAATATGATGGCACTATGTTAGCTTATTATTCGGGTTTCGCAACTTGATTGTGCAAAATATCTTCCTCTGTTTTTTAAGGACTTTTATTTTATTTTATTGCCTTTTGTTTTGCTGCCTAATATTGCTTCTCAGAACATGTGTAATTGGCAATCTTTCGACAGGGTGGCTTTGATATGATCGCCAGTGGTAGAGACAAGATAGAAACCGATGAACAGGTTATCTTTTTTCTCTTTTATATAAAATTATGCCTCATCGAATTTCTGCACTTCATCATTTATCTTCTACATTTTAATTGCCTTTCCATTATTCTATGCAAATTAAGTCATTTATAAGTCTGCATATTATTTTTTTTCAGTTCAAACAAGCCGCAGAAAACAGCAAAGAAACTTGACTTAGATGGGATTGTTGTGATTGGTGGAGATGATTCAAACACAAATGCTTGTCTTCTAGCTGAGAACTTCAGGTAAGTGTTCTCATTGGTCTGGCTCATGGTATTCATCGTTGTCTGTCTCTCATGGAAATTTGCATAATTGGTATGACTAAAGGAGCAAAGGTTTGAAAACTCGGGTTATTGGATGCCCAAAGACAATTGATGGTGATTTGAAAAGCAAAGAAGTTCCTACTAGTTTCGGCTTTGACACTGCTTGCAAGGTAAGTGTTTTCCTTTTGTCCTATTTTCTAATGCCTAGCTCCATATTGCATCACACCAGTTCGATAAATTACCTCTAGTTAGCACTTATCTCTTGACCTTTAATTTTTCTTCTAGGAGTATTATGCAAGTAGAACTGATAAGGATAGATTTTATAAATAGTGTTATTACAAAAGAGTTTATGTGTCTGTCTTATATTGGAACTGGCCTTATGGAATTATTTCATCCAAGCTGTTGTTTCATTCTAATAAATGATTTACTATGACAAAAGATGTTGATAACTTTTGTTAGGTTACTTCTATTTGTGGAATGGTTAGAAACAGAGATTATCCAATTAACAACTATGTGCAGATTTATGCAGAGATGATTGGAAATGTCATGATAGATGCTCGTTCAACAGGAAAGTACTATCACTGTAAGTACACAAGTTATAGAAAACTTGGATGCTGCTTTAAATGACTAAATCTCTAGAAGACGAGCCTGATGATACAATGGAAATATAAAATTCCTTTCTTATAATAAAAGAATATTATTGATTCTCAATACCTATTATACTATGTTCCTTTTCTTAAGCTGTTTTATGGTTTCTCTAGTTGTAAGGCTTATGGGTCGTGCTGCATCACACATCACCTTGGAGTGTGCTCTACAGACCCATCCAAACATTACCATCATCGGTGAAGAGGTAATTTCTTGCCAATATGTTGATATGGTTTTCATGCATCTATGCACCATGTTTTACTTATATGATTCCCAAAACTTAAAGAGCAACTCCAAATTTTTTCTGGATTTTGTTACCAAGACGCAGTTCCAGATAATAACCATTTTGTTGGATGAATCTATTGTGAACGAGATTTATTTCTATAAGTAGTAAATAGTGGAAACTATTTTTCTTTCAGAAAGTTGGACAAGTGGCCATCAGTAATTATATGTGATTATGGTATATGGCTTTACTTGTGGTAATAAAGTTGTACATTACATTCATATTCCAGTTACACAGCCTTAATTCTGAGGCACAAGTTTAACTTTGCTGAAGTTTGATACCAAACTTTTCTTCTCCGACTTGGTAAAAGCTGTTCCTTTAAGACAGACGTAACATCAGTGACAGGTCTTGATCTTGAGTTCCTAGCTAATAGAGGGTAAACCTAGCATCCAACGTTAATTTCCATGCCTCTTTGGTAATTCACTTTCTGCTTTTAGTAATTTCTCTTTTCTTCTTTTTTGTCAAGCTCTTGCTTCTGGGGAGGAACTTGGTGTTTGGTGTCTCAGTAGAGTATAATGTCTCAAAGAGCCAATTATAGGAAGTTGAAGTAATGGGAATAGGGTTATATTCTGGAGGTCAATAATTCAAAGAATTTCTCTTTCCATATTGTACATATCTAAGATAAATACGTTAACTTTACCTCTTAAATTACTAGGTAGGGACTTCAGTGCATGTCATCGATGATTCAGAGGATTAAAATTTCATTTCCTTGGTTCATGGAGATTATTCTTTTATGAGGACATTCATATGTTAGTTAGGGTTATCTTCACAAAACTGTTTTGTGATTTTTCCCAAGTACTTACAAAGGCACTGTTTCTCTACAGGTTGCAGCTCAGAAACAAACGCTTAAAAGTGTTACAGATTATATTGTAGGAGTGATCTGTAAACGTGCAACGCTTGGTTATAATTATGGTGTTATACTAATACCTGAAGGCCTGATCGACTTCATCCCAGAGGTTTTCCACTCAATATCTTATTTTATAACTTCTGATCATGGTTACATCTACTTCACTTAGTTCTTTTTAAGCTTGTTGTGCTTTTTGCATCTGATTCAGTTGAGTCCTTTATTAGCATGAAATGAGAATCAATTAGTTGTTAAGATTATCTCTCTTATTTGCAGGTGCAACAGTTGATTGCAGAGCTCAACGAAATCCTGGCTCATGATGTTATTGATGAAGCTGGAAATTGGAAAAAGAAACTCAGAAGCCAATCTAATGAACTATTTGAATTTTTACCACAAGCAATCCAGGAACAGTTACTTCTTGAAAGAGATCCACATGGAAATGTCCAGGTACTCGTCTACAGCTTGACGTAGTTACGATTTCTCATTTAGTCAAAGTCTTATTAAATTCTTTTTCTTCTGGTACATTTTCTTTTGCAATTCTACAGGTAGCGAAAATAGAAACTGAGAAAATGCTTATTCAGATGGTGGAAGCTGAACTGGAGAACAAGAAGAAGGAAGGTTCATATACCAAACACTTTAAAGGGCAGTCTCATTTTTTCGGGTAATTGATACCACTTCCATTTGACTTATGCAGTTCTGCTATAATAACCTACAATACTCAAAGTACTTATTTACTCTTTTTCTTAGATTTATCCTGATGGTAGTTCTTACTTGTTTGTGTTGCTTTATAGCTATGAGGGAAGATGTGGTTTGCCTTCAAATTTTGATTCCAACTATTGCTATGCATTGGGTTATGGTGCTGGAGCACTTCTTCATTCAGGGAAAACTGGCTTGATTTCCTCTGTCAGTGTTCCAATTCCTCCTTGTTTTTTACCTCCTTTCTCCCTTCCTTTTACTGAAATATCATTTGTGTTATAGCAGCTGACTTTGGTCAATTCCAATTAATACCGAGAACCTTGTTCTTATTTAGGTGGGAAATTTGAGAGCTCCAGTTGAAGACTGGACTGTAGGTGGAACGGCACTAACATCTTTGATGGATGTGGAAAGAAGACATGGTATCAATCTTCTTCCTCTCTTGTTCTTTATATAAGCTGTATTCTTCCTTTTACAAGCAGAAGTCTTAGAATTGATGAACTTTAAGCGCCTGATTCGCTCAGACTCTTGCTCTTCTGTAGGACAGATTTAACTGAATATCCTAGTGGTAATACAAGCTGTTTGAAATTTTCTATTCTGAAGCATCTAGTTAGTCATTTCAAGCATCTATTCTACGTACACATTTCATCTAAGGACAACTGCCTTTCTTAGTCTTCTATTATATATGGCAACTGTTTTCAGAAAATAAAAGCAAATGGAAGAGTACCAGTTTACATCAGAAAAAGCTTTATAACCCACTTTACAAAAATGTCTCACCTGATGATCAAAATGGTCAAACTTTTGCAGGTAAGTTCAAGCCTGTGATTAAGAAGGCAATGGTGGAATTAGAAGGTAAAAGCTCCATTCTGTTACGGACCTTAAAACCTATGGTTACTTCATACTGAGTATATTTTCAGTAGAATCCTTTTATTCTATTATTTTTGGGTGTCAAAAGCTCTCCCATTGTATAAGCATTTGCCAATTCCCAGGTGCTCCTTTCAAAAAATTTGCTTCCTTGCGAGAAGAATGGGCTCTAAAGAATCGATACTTCAGTCCTGGTATGTCATTAAAATTGCTTAGCTCACCCACTTGTTAGAATCTGTGTGATACGTTATCTGGCATATGATCTTTATTTGATATGGTAGCCAATATACCTTCCTCTCTAATAACCTGTACCTTACAAGTTACAAGTTACAAGTAACAAATTCACTGCAATGAACCATCATTGAGTAAATCAAGAGAAAAACCACGATGATATTACTGATCTGGTTATCCTGTTGATACTTTCTTCTACAACCGAAAATACATTAACCCCAGCAATGACACCCATGTCTATTCAACTTTGCTTTGAATGTTCTGCATAACTATTCCATGATTCATGTTCACTGTTTATGCTCCTTTTTATTTTGTTTATGAATTTGTGAGCAGGTCCACTTCAATTTGTTGGCCCAACATCAAATGAAATCAATCATACTTTAATGCTGGAGCTGGGAGCCAAAGCTTAAGTGGTTCCCGAAACTAAGCTGGATTTCTTCATGAAAACTCATTAAGGAAATGGACTCAGAAATTGCAAACAATTGCTTACTGTCTGAACATGCTGGTTATTTATTGGGGAATTATTCTTATATTATCAGGGGAACATAGTTATTCTCATTGTTCATCATTATCTTTTGAGCAAATTGTTCTTGACCTTTTGTAGATTTATAATTTTTATACTAGAAGCTTGGATAGTTAAAAAGGAGATGATCTTCTCTCTAATACCAAGGTTAAATCCTACTATGTAATCTAGCCATTGCAATTTGTGTGTCCAGAATGATGCATTAAGAACTGGCAGCGATGCATTTGTTCAACTGCTAAGTTATTGCTAGTAGTATTCTGTCATTTCAAAAGAAAACCACTCTTTGCTACTCCATTAGAAGAGTCAAGCAGGTATTTTTCTTTCCTACTTTCAGACATTTTTCAAAATACTAGTTTTAGCCTAGTGTTCATCTTGCATAAATAAATAAAAAGTTTATTTGCCAAGACAAAGCTCAAGCAAAACTTAATTACACTAGGTAATAATATTTTTTTTGCTAGGAAGCAGGAAGACGTAATATAGGAGCACAATTTATAAGAAGCTTTAGCACGAGATGGACACTGCTTCTACAAATTTGACCCCCCTAAGAAAGATTTCATCATTCTGTTTAGCATTTTCAAAAGTTATAGCTGTGCAATTATCTATAAATCATCCTATGGACTATCAGTTCGTTTTCAATTTTAATGAGTAACAGATAGAAAGTTATGCAGAAACGGGTCGAAAGTGTCATAAATTTATCTAAAATATGGTAATACTGAGAAGTGATGTGTAAGTTAGGATGATGATGAAGGAAAAACAATCCACAAGAACACAGTTCGCCCAAAACCATTTCGTATTTGTTTCATTAGTCGACAACGCAACCACTTTTAAATAGAACACAAATTACATTATAAATTCACAGTTATGACGTACTCGATTACAGGAGATCGTTCCATCGTAGGAGAAGATCGCATCGTTCTTCATAGTAGGAATCATCCAATGTCTTCTTCACAATAGAAGAAAGAGTTTTTATGCAGGATGAGAGAAAGTTTTCCTTCTCTATCACAAAAGAAAAGAACATTTTCTCCTTAAATTAAGAGTTTCCAACATGACTCCTTTTTTTTAATCGGAAGACACACCTTTTAGGATTGTTTTCCAATAAACGTGTCTTTTTTTCCTTTTAATATATCTAAGAGATATATTTTTATGGCGGAATAGCCTAATAGACACTTCAACTTGTCCCAATTTGCCAACCCGACCATTAAACTTACGAGGTTTTCATTTTAACACCTCAACTCGATAATAACATAATTTATAAACACTCCCAGCCCGCGTGTTGTTCAACTTCACTAAGATCTCACCCACATCAGCTTACATGTCATAAAGTTTAGTACACGTCATTTTTATGTTTATTTTACTTTTAAAAAAAATTAAATAACAAAATTTTAAAATTACAGCCTTCCCATCCCTCCTGAACTCCACCCTTTCTCCACCACCCCTCCACCATCTCCGAGACCGCCACCTCTTAAGGTTCCGCCACCAGGAAGCAAACAGAGCCACCACTGCTCCTCTACTGACCAACCACACCAAATTCACCACTGCTTCATCGCAAGGCAATAACACTAACCAAAAGCTCTACCTAGTTGTCACCTCAAAATTTCTCAACAGCAAATTCTTAAAACAAATGCAACATTCAAATCAAATTATAGTATTATTGATGTTAGCACCAGATCCCCTCCTCCGTGTGGTTGTTTCTGTTTTTCTTTGGGATTCTTCGCCATTGAAATTCTGGCCAACAAATAAAATTTGTTGAAATTAATAGCTTAAAACTTAGAGGTTTTGGATGTAAGAACAAAAAAAATTAAAGAGAATAGAAAGAAAACAAGAAGAAGGGGAGTTGGGAGAGGTGGGTGGGACGGGAAGGGTGGGATTAATTAGAGGATTAGGTAAACGGCGGGGTGATGGAGGCGGGTGCTAGCTTGCTTTTACATTTTTTTTTTTGGTATTTCCTTTTTCTACTTAAAATTTATTTTTTGATTATTATGTAATTAAAAAAAAAAGGTTCCCACGCTCCTAATATCCGTGGCTGGCACGCAAAAATGCCACATCAAAAACCTCATCGCCACATAAGCATGGTCAATGGTCAAGGGGTTTAGAAATTATGTTATTGTTGAGTTGAGGTGTTAAAATAGAAACCTCGTAAGTTTAATGATCGGGGTGGCAATCTAGGACAAGTTAAAGTGTCGATTAGGCTATTCCGCCTATTTTTATTTATTCGGAAATGGATATCGATTGACCCATATGGGTGTCCTCAGTCATATTCTTAAGAGAAGGAAACACAATTTTAACACAACTTTAAATCAATATTTTTAAAAGGCGGGGACACAAGGCGAAACGTTTTATTTACTATAGGGCGAGTGATAAGCTCCGAAAGGACGCCCCATGAATCTTAATTTTAATAAATTTTAAAATAAATAAATAGTATAATGACCCGAAAAATATCGAAAATATATAAAATATTTTAGAAATTTAATATATGACTAAAGAAGTTTATAGAAATAAAAATCTAATATTTTTAACAAGTATAAGAAATTGAATAATGTTACAAATTTTTATGAGATATAAATAAATTGTAAGGTGTAAATTAACTTTCACACAATTAAAATCCATAATTTATGAAAATTAAATGTGAATAAATTTTATTTCTACTATAATTTCAAATATTAATTCTTCATGGATAATATACAACTTTTTTCAAATTGCAAAAAATAATTGAAGTCCAATTTGAGAGACAAAAATAAGATATGAAGATCAATAAACAGTGATGATATAAAACTCAACTATGCATTTTCAGATTAAATATACAAATGATATTTACACTCATGATATTCTCAATTATAATACATATAATATTATTTCTCGTTACTTGAGCTACACATAAATTTTCAATTTCTATAGATGAATATAATATGCATAGTTCATTTTCAAAGAAAATTATGGGTGAACAATCTTAGAAAATTGGATAAATGATTTGTGTAGGTTCTATTGGGCGAGTCCCGAACATTAAGTGTTAGGTGTGCTCTGGGCTCACAGTCGGGCACTTGAGGCGTAAGCAACTAAGCATCATGAATCTATGCCCCGTCGGTGAGCCTTAAGGTGTTTTGCAAGTGCCCCTTGGGGCGAGCCACGAAAAAACCTTTTAAAACAAACCTTTAAATTAATATCGAACGTCACTATAAGAAGGATCTATATTTTTTTCTGATTTTTTTGAAATATTTCCTTATTTCACTATAATTAATTAATCAATTATTATAATATTGTCCAATATATATATATACATAACTAAGAGACTTAATTAAGGGAAAAGGAGATCATTTTGGAATTCAATTACAGCTTCAAAATACCCGGTTATAAATCTTGGTGAGCTACGGCTTTTGACGTCCATATAATTTTACATTGAGTAGACCTTTTTTAGTCTTCCTAACATAAAATGGATACATTATTCATTATTTATGTTATCTAGACATTTAACCATAGGCATTCCACTTATTATGACCATTACTTCTCATACCAAACTTACCTAATTTAAAGCCTATATTTGTGGGATTTTATGGGTAATGACAATTAATATTCTGCATATCCACTTAAAGGTTTAAATCTAGGTTTAAATCTAATTAATTCCCTATCTTCCCTACGTGCACTACTTCCATGATTCCTCGCAGATCCTGCCTCTTCCTTTTCCCTGTTCCATTGTTCAATCTTTGCTCTTCTCTCCTCACTTCCTTCCCTGATTGGACTCCTATTTCTCTTACCCCCAGGACTTCTGCTGCGACCACCCCTCCGTCCAGGGCTTCTGCTCCATTTTTCGGCACTTTCACAATGGACAGGAAAACTGGCACTTTCACAATGGACAGGAAGAAACTGTTCCAACTTGTTGGCAAGGCTAATTCAAATATAGCTGATGTAATTCTGAAAGTAGGTCTCTTCGAAAGGTAATGCTTTAATAATCCCATTGGTGTGCTTTTCTCTAGTCCTAAATGTGGTTGACTCCTACTCCAAACCATCGTTCTTGCAGTTAGTCAACATGCTACACTTCTTTCTTTCGGAAAGGAAAAAAGTTCTCTTTGGTCAGATCTTGGTTAGACAATAGGATAAGGAATTGTCCCAAGTGTCTCCCACTAATCTAAACATTGTCCACGATAGTTATTACCATTTACACCAAAATTTGCGTTAAAACCTATTTTCATTGGCGGTGAACGATCTGAACATGGCCCTGATTCATACATTTGTCTAGCTAATCCTCTTAAATGTTCATCTAGACTTTAAAATTTTTATCCAATAAATTCCCTAGGGTCAGTGGCGGATGGTTCAGAAACGCATGGGCCCGTCCCTCTAGGTTTCGCCGCTTAAATACCATGCTTTTTGTTTGTGGCAAGATTCGAAGTTGTGATGTGCGCTTAACACTCACATCACAATCTGAGCTCTTACCATTAGACTAAAGCCCTGTGGACTAAAAGTTCCTTTAGGCTTGTTTACCATTTACACCAAAATGTGCATTTTTAACCTATTTTCATTAGCGGTGAGTTGTCTGAACATGGCCCCGATCTATATTTTCTGAATTAATTCTCTTAAAAGTTTGTTTTGGAGTCATAACCTGCACCCCTAGACAGAAGGGTTTACATTTGAATACAAGGTTGGCTTTGACATCTGCAATGGTTAGTCAAAGAACTTGTTCCTTGAATTGAGGTTTAAGTTCAGGAGGTAAGTTGGGGGAAAAAGAAATTACGGGGTCAAGTGACTGCTTAGTACAAGTCTCATGTTTTTACTTTTTAATGTTCTTTTTCTTGTAAATAAGTTCTAGTATGCAGTGATGTAGTTTAGAGTAACCAAATATTCACACTTCAGAAATGCGTGTAGAATTGATTGAGTTATAGTGAGGGTTGTTAATAATGGTACTATTTCTGAATATCTACTTTGTTTTGCTCATTTTTAAGATCTGAAATTGCTTGGAGAGATGCAAAATATGCTCAGATACTGGAGTACCTTCGGGAGGAATATGAGGTCTCGCAACGTTTTGGTAACCTCAACTTCAAGCTCAAGTTTGTTGAGGTATTGATCTCCATTTTTCGAGTTCCTCGGGGCAGCTGCTGCTCTAGTCTTTTCATGTTGGGGAGAACTTTTCAATAGAATTTTCTTCACAATCCAAAAGAAAAGAAAAGAACCACTACTAAAAAAAGCTGAATCTGAGACCACCATCATGCGACCGATTTTCGGTCTCCACAGTTGTGCGACCGAAAATCGGTCGCACATTCAACGAAAAAAAGTGGCGACCGAAAATCGGTCGCACATCGGTCTCTGAAAAATTAGTCACAGCTATGCGACCGACAATCGGTCGCATGTCGGTCGCATAACTGTAACTAAAAACGGGGCAGAACCCCTTTCTTCCCCATTTCAAAATTCCCAAAACCCACCCAATCCCTAAAAACCGAACCCCCCCCCCCCACCCCATAATCAACTTCCCACCATTATAAACCCCATATAACTTTAAATTACTACTCTATTATCTCCATATTAACATTTAACACGATCTAAACCTACAAATTCAAGGTAAATTTCATTTTTTAGTAATTTTTGTTATTTTTTTAAAAACTCATATAATGACTTTTTAATTCACTTTTTTTGTAGTTTTTGGGTGGATAGCACATTGGTAACTCATACTTTCTTGCCATTGGATCCAATACAAAGTAGAGGTAATTTTTTTTTTTTTAGTTTAATAATCCGAATTTAATTATTTATATATATATTATAAATAATGGAGAGCCTATATATGTTGTTAACATGTTAGTTGTTAGTTATAATAGTTTATTATATATAATGTGATGTCGAGTAAGTTGTTTTGGGTTGATGAACTTTAAATATAGGGTTGTGATTATTGGGATTAATTATAGTGATTGTTGGGATATGTTGGGATTGTTCTCAATTTGGCAATTTTTGTGTAGATATGGATTTTAATGCACGTCGTTTGTGGATGGACAATAGACTTTTCCCCGGTCGGCGGGGGATAAGGCCTGAATTTGAAGAGGGTCTTAAGGAATTTGTTGCTTTAGCAAAAACAACCGAACCTTTTATAAGGTTTGGTACAATTAAGTGCCCATGCATAAAGTGCAAATGTTGCACCATCCAAGATATGACGACCGTGCAAGTGCATCTGTTAGAAATGGGGTTTATGCCAGATTACTATATTTGGCGTTATCATGGAGAGCCGTGGGATTTGCAGGGTCACATTCAAATGCTTCAAAATATTCATGGCACTACTAGTTCTCCGGTTTTGGAACCAGACCGTAATGATTATAGAATGGATGATATGGTTCGTGATGCTTTTGGTATGTACCCGGATGATGATCCCATGCAGCCGGGTACATCACAGCCTAACACTGAGCACATTCCAAATGTCGAGGCAAGTGAATTCTATAAAATGTTGGAGGAAGCAAGTCGTCCATTCCATGAGGGCTCGGTACATTCCAAGTTGTCTGTTGCTGTCAGATTGCAGAGTATCAAATCAGATTATAGTATTTCTCAAGCTGCCATGGATTCCATCATAGGCCTTATGAATGAACTAAAGCCGGCTAACATGGACTTACCAACTTCTTATTACTTCACAAAGAAGTTGGTTTCCTCATTAGGCCTTACTTCTCATAAGATTCATTGCTGTGTTAATGGGTGCATGCTATATTACAAGGATGATGCAGAGCTCGTGCAATGTAGATTTTGTGAGGAGCCTCGATACAAGCCCGAGAAAAATCAAAAAAAGAAGCCGAAACCTGTTAAGTGGATGCATTACTTGCCGCTTATACCCAGGTTAAAGAGGTTGTATGCTTCCATGAGTTCTGCTCCTCATATGAGGTGGCATCATGAGCGGACCAGGCAGGCGGGTATTCTATCACACCCCTCAGATGGTGAGGCATGGAAATACTTTGATCAAGTGTATCCGTCATTTGCTAGCGAGCCGAGGAATGTAAGGTTGGGGCTGTGTTCCGATGGCTTTACCCCTTTTGATGTCTCGTCCACGCCATATTCTTGTTGGCCCGTATTTGTCACACCATACAACCTGCCTCCCGGAATGTGCATGACCAGTCCATGTCTTTTTTTGAATTGTATAATACCTGGTCCACATAACCCGAAAACTCGTATTGATGTTTATTTGCAGCCTTTGATTGATGAATTGCAGACACTTTGGCATGAAGGAGTGGAAACCTACGATGTATCAATGAAGCAGAACTTCCAAATGCATGCTTCTTTGATGTGGACCATAAATGACATTCCAGCTTATGGGATGTTGTCTGGCTGGTCCACTGCAGGGAAGCTAGCGTGCCCATATTGTATGGAAGATACAAAGGCCTTCACATTGAAAAATGGAGGTAAAGTGACATGGTTTGACTGCTGCCGTAGATTCTTGCCAATGGAGCACCCTTTTAGGAATAATACAAATGCATTCATGAAGAATCAGGTTGATTATGAGGAGCCTCCTCGCAGGTTAACAGGGATAGAGATATGGAACAGGGTTAAGGACCTTCCAAAGGTAACAGAAAACTTGCAAACTAAAACACCTGGTTTTGGGGTCGAACATAATTGGACCAAGAAGAGCATTTTCTGGGACTTGCCTTATTGGAAGGATAACCTTCTGCGCCATAATCTCGATCCAATGCATATTGAGAAGAACTTCTTCGAGGCGGTCCTTAATACTGTTATGGATGTCAAGGGTAAGACAAAGGATAACTGGAAGGCACGGTTTGACATACAGGAACTTTGCAGGCGACCCGAGCTACATGCGGTCAGGGATGGCAACAGCATTTTACTTCCAAAGGCTTGCTATACCTTCGACGAAGATGAGAGAAGAATGATCTGCGAGTGGGTGAGTAACTTGAGGATGCCTGATGGATATGCATCTAACTTAGAAAGGTGTGTTGATATGAGTGGCTTAAAACTCCATCACATGAAGAGCCACGACTGTCATATTTTTATGGAAAACTTGATCTCAATTGCATTCAATGGGTTGCCAGATAAAGTTTTGAAACCAATAACAGAGACAGGGCTTTTTTTTAAAGAGCTTTGCAGCAAGACTTTGAAGGAAGAGAGTTTGAACTTGTTGGAACAGAACTTTCCTGTTGTATTGTCTAAGCTGTCAAAGATCTTTCCACCCGGCTTCTTTAATGTGATGGAGCATCTACCGGTTCACCTCGCTGAAGAGGCTCGGCTAGGAGGCCCAGTGCACTGCAGATGGATGTACCCTTTCGAGAGGTAAGCTTCCATATCTTATTCAAGTACTATTTATTTTACGCAACATATTTGTACTAACAGATTACTTTTTGTAGAATTATTGGTAAGTGTAAGCGGGATGTGAAGAACAGAGGACAAATCGAGGGATCGATATGCCAGGCATATTTGTCAAGAGAAACTTCACATTTTTGCTCATACTACTTCGACAAGGATGTTCCCTGTATGCGCACTAGGCCGGATCGGCATGATGTGGGATATAATAATGATCCCAATTACCCAGCATTCTCCATATTCAATCAACCAGGGAGGGGAAGTACATTATCATCCAGAAAATACCAGTTCACTGATACGGATAGGAAAGCAGCTACAACACATGTGTTGTTGAACTGTCCCGAAGTCACTCCTTATTACAAGTATGTTTTATTTTAATGGTAACCACTAAATTGTGACTAACATAAGTATTCTTTATAATGTAAAGTAGTTCGTTACATAACGCAGTCACTTTGTTGCTGAATTTGGTCCACATGCAGTCATTGATCATTTTACAGACTGGTTTACGGCATTTGTAAGTGTTATGGAAACTCATATATTTTTCCTTTGATTTAAAAACATTACTACCGTCATCGAACTTTGGTTAATTTACTCTAATCCATTTAATTTTAATATAGGTAAACAATCCGGTGAATGGCATCAAGTTTGATTTTTTGCGACATATATGTCATGGCCCATATTACGAGTATAAAAAGATGAATACATACTTCGTAAATGGGTACAAGTTTCATACACACAGCTGGTCAGAGGGTAAAAAAACCTACAACAGCGGTGTGTCCGTGAGTGCTGGAACTGGTGACCAGGGGGCCGAATCTGACTTCTACGGAGTGATTGAGGAGATCTTAGAGGTTGAGTATAGAGTTGGATGGCCTCAGAAAAGATTGGTTCTCTTCAAGTGCAAGTGGTTTGATCCAGGTAGCAGGGGTACGCGGGTTGATCCGAGTTCAAAGCTAGTTGAGGTTAATCATAGAAGGTCATATGGAAACTATGATCCTTTCATCATTGCACATAATGTAAAACAAGTGTGGTTTGTTCCTTACCCTCGGACGAAGAACGCATCAAAAGCAAAGGCCAAATCCAAGTGGTGGGCGGTTCTTAAGGGAAAACCGGTGGGATTAATTGAAGTACCTGATAGGTTAGATGTTGCATACCAGAATGAGGTCTCATCTGTTCCATTGGTAGCGGATAATGAACTTGCAGACAATTTGCGCCATATTGATGGGACGTATGACCCGGTGACTGCATCTGAATTTAGTCGTGCAAAAAACCCGGCTAGTTTTGGAGAAGGAACTTCAAGGGCTTGCGAGGCTGATGAAAACATAGATAGTGACGAGCCGTCCGAGGATGAAATTGCTAGTCACTATGAATCGGATGATGAAGTTGATTGAACCAATTTGTACTTTGTAGTTTATTATTAATTACCTACTGTAATGTACATAAACACTCAATATGATTTATGTAATATCATTTGCTGATTGTGACGTGCTTACTTAGTTGATAAATTGCTGTTTTATTGCTGTTTATTGCTGTCCAGGTGCTGTTTTTTGCTGGTTTTTGCTGTTGCGATGTGCCTGATTGCAGGATTTTTATTGCAGGTTTTTACAGGTTTGGCGACAGATTTTCGGTCGCATAGCGGTCACAACAGAGACCATGTATGCGACCGAATTTCGGTCGCATACTTGGTCACCATTAATTCCCACAAATGAGACCAAGTATGCGACCGATTTTCGGTCGCACTAGGATGTGCGACCGAAAATCGGTCGCATAGTTGGTCACTGTATGTGAGCTATTGTGCGACCGAATTTCGGTCGCATGGTGGTCGAAATATCGACCGTTTTTCGGTCGCTGGGCTATTTGCTACCATGAATTTTCTGACTACCCGTATCGGTCGCCGATCGGTCGACCTGGCGACCAATCGGCGACCGATTTGGTGGTCGCAGATTCAGTTTTTTTTAGTAGTGAACTTTGCGATCAAATGCGGAACAAAGTTCCAACAACTTGCCAAGCATCTGTGCACAAAGACAAGATTCGACAAAAAACTTTCAAGTGGATCGTGTAAGTTAGAGGATGTGATTAGTTATTCACTTCTATTCATGTTGTATGCATTTTTTAATTGTTATGTTTTTTGCAGTAGTATATAACTGATATTGCAGAATATTTTTTATATATTATGAATTTATTTTACATAGATGACAATATAAGTGGAATATGCAACTATATCTGAGTATATTCAAGATATATTCATGGTATATTTATCTCGAATTTAACTATATCTGGTATATTCGAGATATATCCATGGTATATTCAAGAGATATTCATGGTATAATAAAGGGAATATGCAACCACATCTGAAAACTAACAGTGAGGTATTCAAGATATATTCATGGTATATTTGCAAGGTTAATAATCATATGTGGTAATATCTTTGTTATCCAATCCTTTCACGCAAAAAAAATATTTAATGATTACAAATAATTTTGGTGGAACTAAATATATATAACCGTCCAAAATTAAAAAAAAAAATAGGAAAATCGAGCAAAGGAGATGATTTGGATGGAATAGGGCTCCATAATTTTCTCCTTATTGGGTGGGAGTTGAGCTCCTTAATTTTCTCCTTTTCTTAACTACTTTTTAGAAATAGAACTTAGACATATTTATATTGGGTAAATTTTGGCTAGCATATGTGAAATGTTCAATGGCTATTTGAATGTAGGGTCATGGAATATATTTGGTTAGATATGAAATTTACCCTTACTAGTTAATTTGTAGACATATTATCACACCTCAGAAAATTGTAATTATAATATTGAAATTGTAAGGGCGATCCAGCTGTGATAGTTTTTAACTATTATTTTCATTAACCGTTCTCATGGGTTTGACCCTACTTGATTTTAATGTGATCGATCTCGTGGAATGAAAATTAATGGAATACAGTTTATTTTATTTTTAATCAATGCCTGTTCGAAAATAGGTCCCTAAATTTGAATGAACATGAGATGTAGAGGCCAAAACGATCTAGGTGATAGTTTTGTAATTTTGTGATCTTTCTCGTGGAACATATTTTAAACCCTTATATTGGGTGACATACTTGAAATCTCGTTTGATCTTTGAAGAAACTAAAATACACAAAAAAGATATTTTATTTGTTAAACAAAAGATAAAATGTTGGAGGCTTTGAACAACCACTCTCACTAGAATACTCTTAATAAGAGATTTATGCTAGACAAGCAATACACAAAAATTATTGAAAAATAGTTTTTATTTTCAATTCTTACTTGAGATGGCAGAATTATGTAATATAGGAGCTCGCCGCTAGTTTATACAATTTATACACTTCTGCAAACAAGTATAAACTTATATAAATCTGTATAACTGTGTATGTACAAATAAATAAAATTGTATAAATTTTCACATTTCTACACTATTATTGATGTTTGATGTTTATAAAAAGTTTCTATTTTTTTTTGTGTGTATATTTTTTTATTTCTCTCCTTGCCTACACATTTATATATGTATATTCATGTGTAATTTATTTTTTGGAGTAGACTTATGTGTATAAACTTGTCCAAAGCAATGATATAGACACTACTAAAAATCAGGGCTTTTCCGACCGCCTATACGGTCGGACAACGGTCGGCTAGGCGACCGTTGTCCGACCTAACAAGGCGGTCGGCTAAGTAGTGGTCGCTCACAGCCTTCCGACTGCGGCGGTCGGACGTCGGACCGCAGTACGGTCGGACGGCGGTCGCCTAGTTTATAGGTGGAAAAAATAACGTTGAACTGGGCGACCGCAGCGGTGGGAGATTGCACAAAAACTGAAAAACTGGGCGACCGCAGCGGTGGGCTAGGCGACCGCGTCGGTGGGCCAGGCGACCGCTGCGGTGGGAAATTGCTTATTTCTGGGCTGGGTAATTGCCAAATTTCGGACCGCTTTCGGACCGCTGCGGTCGGTAGGCAGTGTAATACCTGCAATAAAAAACCTGCAATTAGAGCTACACCACCTGTAAAAAACAGAAAAAACAGCACCCAGAAGAAGATAAGGCTTCTCAAGCCTTAATAATAGTCTAAACAAGGCTTATTGCCTTTAAATAGAAAGTTTAACATTTTTGCATAACATATCCAATCCGAATAGTGATCCAAACAAGTTAAAACATGTCTAAAACAAGTCTAATACATCAACAGTCCATTATCACTACTCCGTTGCCTCAGAACTAGACTCAGCACCCGACTCAGAACCCGACTCAGAACCCGACTCAGAGCTGTATTGACGTTTGCTCTTGCTCTTGCTCTTGCTCTTGCTCTTGCTCTTGCCCTTGCCCTTGCCCTTCGTTCCCTTGTCCGCACCACCACACATAATGTTCTGCATCATTTCCCGCATGACTCTCAAATTTTCTTCATTGCGCAAACGGTCTTCTTCACTCTTTCTCCTAAGCTCTTCGATTTCATTGCGCAAAGAGGCTTCCACCGAGGGATCAATTGAACTAGCAGGAGGAGTGTAAGAGCCAAAACCTGGATTTAGACGTTCTGAGGCATACTGCGATCCAAGGCCGTAAGCACTTCCCTTCTTTACTCCGCCATTCACCTCCAACCATAGTGCGGTTTCCTCCTCTAGTGTCATTTCAGCTGGGGTACTGCTACCACACCCGGATGCCTGAGTCGCAATCCTTTCTTCATAGACCGCCATAGCCTTTTCCTGAAAAAAAATTTAATAACAAGAATTAGATTTACAAATATTGACGGATTTAATAAGTTTAAAAAATTGAATTTAATAACTTACATATAGCTCTTTAGCGCGTTCTTCGACCCACACTTCTTCTCCTTTTTTGTTTCTGTACATATGCCTCTTCTCATCGACGCATACAACCTCTTTAACCTAGGTATAAGGGGTAAGTAATGCATCGACTTAATAGGTACCGGCTTCTTTTTAGGGTTTAAAACCGGCTTGTAACGAGGCCCCCCACATCCCTAGACTCTCCATGATAAACCCAAACAAAATAATCTGGCATAAAACCCTTCCTATAAAGATGCAGTTCAACATCTTCCAAATTTTTTCCTTTTATGCACTGGCAGTCTACACAAGGACACTTAATCTGGCCCCACCGTATAAAATCATCAAGTGTTTTCGCTTTTTCAATAAAATTTTCAACACCTACTGCAAATTCTGCCCTCATCCCCCGCCGACCGGGATTATTTCTATTATACATCCAACTACGACTTTCATTAACCATATCTACACAAAAATTACACGTTTCAGATGCATATTAAATTGCAAATATTTAAACAAACATTTCTTTGATACACAAACATTACTTTTATATTACAAACTAATTTGTTCTCTAAGATTATCATTTAGTAATTAATAACACTTCTCGTTTGCAACTTATATCTATTTATAATTCAAAATGATAAAACTATTTACTTATCTATACTTAGTTGGAGTAATCTAAAACTATTTGCAAACTATTCAACTTAGTTGTTGCTCACCACTTATTTGATGAAATGCCTCAAAGAATCTAACTACCAAACTACACTATACACCAACAATTCTATCTCAAAGCAATACAACAACAACAACAACAACAACAACAACACCATTAACAACATTCAACAACAACAACACTACTAAAGGAACCCATCAACAACAACCTATTCAAAGTGTACTATTCTCAATGGAACACCAACTTTTTCACTAAAACAACTCATTCAAAGTGTTACTTTCCAACCATAGAATCTTCTAAATGTGCATTCAATAACCCAATCATTTTTTTAACAACACCCAATTTTTCAATCAACCTAATTTTAACAATACCAAAAAAAATGTCAAACTAGCTTCAACAATTCCCAAACCAAACAACAACACAATGAACCTAGTTCACAACCAAATAGCAACTACTATGTCATGGATTAATTTCATGAGCTAAAATTCAAACATAGGAAAAAATGACAAAAAACGAGCTAAAATTAAATTTAAAAAAAAAAAAATTGGTGTTTCATCATAAAACTCACCTCAAGGGATGGTTTTGTACTCCACCACCACTAATGTACAATCCCCAACTTTGATAGATGGAAGAACTACAAAAAAAATAGATAAAAAAGTTAGGGTTTCGGATTTGGGGAAAAATTGAAGAAAACTATGAAAATTAAACTTACCAAGTTGTAGAGGAATGGAATAAAGAGATTAAGAGTGTTTTTTTAATAGATTTGGGTTGGATTTTGGGTTTGGAATCGGGTAGAATGGTGAAAAGAAGAAAGGGGGAGAAAGAGAGAGAATGTTGGTTTGGGTGTAATGAAAACGGGCTGCTATGCCCGTGTGTGTATAGTTTCTGCCTTCCGACCGCACTCGGACCGCTGCGGTCGGACAAAAAATTTTAATTATTGTCCGACCGCGGCGGTCTGCTAAAAGTAAAAAAAAAAAAAATTATAATTCGATGAATTATCCCACCGCGTCGGTCGGATAACGTGCTCCAACCGAATTTCGGTCCGAAATTTCGATCTGAAAATGCCTTATTTTTAGTAGTGAGACAAAATCAAACTTAGCTGCTAATTCCCCCCTCCCTGCCACTGACCCGCTGTCGGGGGAGGGTGTCTACCGGTGTGTCAGTGGCAGGGGAGTGAGATTTGCAGCTAGAATTTTTTATTTTGGAGGGGGTGCCTAAATTTATAAAATAAGGGTTGTGCTATGCAGGTAAGAAAAAGACATGGCCCCTCATAATATTAATAGATAGCAGCGCCTTTATTTATAATAGCAAACAAAATCTACACCGACTAGAATATAACCTATTCCAATATGATTTATCAAAAAAATCTAATTAGACATGAATTAAATAAACAATATATAAAAATACATTATAACCAAAATAAAATGTGAAGCCAGAAGTGCTTTTTCTTTGTATCATATCACCAGATATCCAACAACACTTTTATCACCGGTCTTTAAATAAAACATATCATTAGATTGCACACATTGAATGTATCTCAAAATTCTCTTGGCCACTTTCAAACAATATTGACATGGAGACTCCATAAATCTGATAGTTAATCCAACTCCATAAATAATACCAGGTCTTATAGAAGTCAAGTCCTTCATACTCCCTACCAATTTCCTGAAATATGTTGCATCAGTAAAGTTACGAGTTCCATCTTTACCCAACTACAATTTCTCTTCAATAGAAGTCATGATTGATTTGACTTTGTCATTCTTCGAAATTTCAACAACTTTTTTTCCTAGCCTTGTAAATATTAACAATGATACTTTTCATAAAGTGATAATTTGATTGTGTAAATTGATTCAACTCCTATTAAATGTCTGGTAGGTGGTCGATTAATTACATAATTTCTAACTAACAATTCTTCGTATTGCTCAATTAGTATAACGTTAGCTAGTGACTCGAAATCATTTGCATCTTCCAATATCAATAATCATGCACTTACTTATTAGTTCTAGAACTCTACTATTTCTATTTCTATTTTGGGTTGATCATCATAAATATTTTCTTGATTAACTAACTTAATGCCTATTAATCACTCTATTCATTCTGACCATTAAATAGTGGTTCTTGTAAAACACCAATTCTTTAGAAAGAACATCAATTTCAACCAAATCATCACTCGTAGCCAGCCCAGGGCTTATTGAAAGATCAATTTCAACTAAATCATCACTCTTGCGTGGAACGAATCATGGATCAATACCCTTTCTTAATCCAATTATTATTTCAAATATATCATATATTTGAATGTTTATGTAACGAGGGATATACGAGCTATAAAATCATCATTCAGTGAAAAGTTTCGAAAGACCTCTCTTCCATTTCTTTTTTTATTATTATATAAAACTAATGTTTCTTATGTTAGAGATATTCTATTCATCCCTTATTTTTATTATTATTCCATATTTGTAATTAACAAAAGTTGCTTGATAATAAAATCTATACATCCTTTCTGTGGGTTTAATTATTCAAGAAACCACTAGAAGAAGGGCCCTTCCGAAAGCAGCAAATGTGATCGTTTCGGAGAAAATCATCGTACGGATTCTTTGACTTTTTTAAAAAAAAAGTTGTCTTTTTTAAGAATTGACGTTCAGAGTGTCCCCATAGAAAAACATATGGGAATGTTATATATATATATATATATATCCCATGTTAATATATACTATTATTATTATTGGATTAATGTTGCAGCAGTGAGAATCGGTCCTAAAGTTGAATTAATTAAACATGACATGTGGTGACCAAATTAAAGATCTGGCCGGAGAGAGTTACAATTTTCTTATCTATCTCGTGGGGCATTACTAAACCCATATGTGGGTTGACATACGTGAACTCGTGACATGATTCGCGGAATACAATATTTTCATTCCATCATATTATTGGAAATTAGGTCCTAATGTTGGATGAAAGGTAAGATATAACAGTAGGAACATTATTTCAGGGAAATAATTTTAACTGTCGTTTGAATATACTTCAATCACATCCTTATTTCCTTATTTTAGTTTTTGTTTTGTAAAGAAACTTGTTTAACTAATAACTTTTCCTAATATTCCTAAACAGTCCTCTTGTGGGTTTAGTTAATGACGAGAGGATCGGACTAGACGAACCTCTTGCATAAAGCGATTGTATTTTACCATAATTAAAACTGAGGAACTATAAATACCCCTCTCTCCTATTGTATAGATAATTATGAAGCGCTTCTCCAAGAATCCCATTATTCTCAATGAATACATTCTCTTTATTTTCTGCTTTATTTACTTTTTATTAATAGTATTTACTGTGTTGCTTGTAACCCTCATTATTTATATGTTTAACCTACTAAGCAAATTTTTAGGCATAAACAATTTGTCGCCCACTATAGGGCCCAGGCAATTGTAGGATTTTACAAAGAAAAAGCACGACCATGTCGAGCAGCAACGATAATGTACCAAAGAATACCGTTAGCGCAGTTGACGAGCGATCTCGATCGGCAACCGAAAGACACTCCTAAGGGGCTATCACCCAAGACATTCTCAAGGAGCTAAAAGTGATCCATGACCGGATCGATAACGTGCCGGGGGCACCACCTCAGGTAGCAGCTGTAGATAAGCAAAAGTTCTTCAAGCATGCATACAAGGCGAGCATTGCTCCAGTCCATGTAACTAAGCCCTTCCACGTGCCGGATAATCTTAAGTATGACGGAACCACTGATCCGGACGAACACATTGTTGCCTACTACATAGCCGTAAAAATAATGAGATCACAAAAGAAGAAACCTAGCTCGTTTCCTCCTCCACAGTTTTTATTACATCCGGTGGATTAGGCTATTTAGCAGAACTTTTGCTTTCTACGGCTAGTTTTAAGGTTTAGAATTTTTGCACTTTCTTTTTTTTAAAAAAAGAAATCACATGTAGCAGTAGCTGAAAATAGGTTAAAAAATTTCCAGCACTTTTGGCACCGCATAAAGCACTTTAGCAGCCGTTTTTCGAGAGCTGCTGGCATAACCGTTGGTATCATTTGACAACGTGATTGGCGTCCTTTAACTTATAACGTGTCAAAGTGTGTGTGGCTTCCAATGTGGGACAATGAAATTCTATAACTACTGCTAAAATTGCAAAAATTGCTGGTATCGTTTTCAAGTTGCAGCGGTTTAGTAATAAAAAATGCTGGTAATTCTCGTGCATTAGCGGCACTTTTTGCAACAGCCGAAATACACGGTTTCACGAATTGCCAGAAAATAACCGCTGCAATAGTGCTCTTTTTTTTTTTTGTAGTGATAAAACTTAATTTTAAAAATTGTTATTTTCACGAACTACTGGAAAATAACCGCTGCAATAGTGCTCTTTTTTTTTTAGTGATAAAACTTAATTTTAAAAATTATGTATATACTTTATCAATTTAATTCATGTTCTTATTAAATGGAACCGAATCAAGTATAGGTGACATTTAAAAAATTAATTGAAACCAAACAAAACAAAATACAGGCCGGCGGTTTTATGATCAGAAGATTAGTTTCCACACTTCACCTAATTAACAATTTTTTTTTTCTTACCTTCATATGTAGCTAGGGTTGGCTTTTGGTACTGTGTCATTTCCCATGTGCTCCATGCACCATCACAGGCTGTTGAAAATGTCCTGAAGATTCACAGCTGACTAAATTCATTCACATTGAAATAAAGTGTCCTGAACCAGTACTTTATAAATTTGAATGCTATCTGCTGTATGTAGTCGCAGCTCATCTTTCACATCTTGTCTGGCTAGGAGTAATATTTTGTAAGTACAATATATCTCATGGGCAACCAGGCAGCTCAACATGATTCCAAACCAGCGACAAGCTGGTTCAAAGATGCTGACCATCTCAATCAAATAGATGGTTTTTGGTACACTCCTGAATATTCACCGGTTGAAGTTCTTAATAATTTCAAGCCACTTCCTAATGATATAATTTTAGCCTCTTTTCCAAAAACTGGCACTACATGGCTCAAAGCTCTCCTTTTTTCCATCATGCATCGCTCTAATTCCAAGTTAGATGACTCGACAGTCAGGCACAATCCTCATGAGCTTATTCCTACCTTTGAGGTCCAGGGTAGTAATGGTGGATTAATACCTGATCAATCATCTTCGTCTAATAATAAGAGACTCTTAGCAACCCATATACCTATCCAGCTAATAGGCAAAAAACTGGACTTGTCTGACCAGTGTCGAGTTATTTACGTTACAAGAAACCCTAAGGACACCTTAGTATCATTGTGGCATTTTGCAAACAAATGGAAGGGTTCAGACGATGAGCCATGGTATCTTGAAGAGGCCGTAGAGAAATTTTGTTGTGGGGAAGTTCCTTATGGACCTTATTATGACCATGTTATGGGGTACAAAATGGCTAACCTGGAGAACCCAGAGAAAGTTATGTTTATAACTTATGAGGAGTTAAAAGCGGACACAAAAACTCATGTGAAGAGATTGGCTGAATTTGTAGGGTGCCCCTTTGAGAAAGAGGAGGATGAAGAAGAAGTAGTGAAGTGCTGCAGCTTTGAGATCCTGAGCAGCCATGAAGTGAACAAAGATAGGGACAATTCTACTTCGTGGCAATCAACTTTATTCAGAAAAGGTGTGGTAGGGGATCATAAAAACTATCTCAGTGCCGAGACAGTGGAGCGCATTGATGCATTGACAAAGGACAAGTTTCATGCTGCTGGTTTCATGTATGGGATATAGCATCAAACTAAAATCTGTTATTCTGTGCTATACGTACTTCAATTCTTTTCTTTCAAATTCTGTGTGTGGGTGTGTCTGTGTGTTTGTGTTTTTTATTTTCCTTGGAATTCATTTCATGAGTTATGGGAATAAAGTGTTCTTAAGTGGATACTTCCACATTTTGTTAGGTTTGCTGGGCTGGAAATTCTTTTTTGTGCACGAGTCATTATATGAATGTAAGCTGCAGAATCTGTTTTTTTTAGTAGTACTAATTAAGTCGATCAGTATGGTTTCCTACAGTTTGCTAGGTTAAGCTGGGTTAATCTTTTGTTGTTTCGTGTGTACGAGTTTAATTTCAATTAGTATATGATTGTGAGATGCAAATTTATGGTTCAATTCTTGAAAATAAACCTGGTTTACTATCGAATGGAAAATGGGGGGCGGACAGGTGAGGCTTTAACATTTGTAAAAAATTAAACTCGCATTCCCTTAATTTCCTTTCACTTTTTTCCAGTCTACAATTTATCTGCACTTGTGCATACTTGACGTTGTGCATAACTTCGGAAATGTTCATTTTCAAGATAAAATTGTTGGCTTCAGAACAGTCGTATAATATTGAGATTTTATCATTGTTATTTAGGATTTTTAAAAGTTATAGCTAGCTAGTGTAATTATCTTTAAATCATCCTATGGACTATCAGCTCTTTTCAATTTTATGAGAATGAAACGGAGAGAAACTTATGCAGAAACGAGTCAAAAGTGTCATAAATTTATCAAAAAGATACTACTAGTACTCTACTACGTAATGAGAAGTGATGTGTAAGTTTAGGATGAGTGGAACTAAATTTTAACTCAACTTGTACAAGAGTAGATCAAAGACATCAGAATAAATGAAAATGATGGAAAGACCCAATAAGAAGGGTCGACATTTGATATTTCACTCTCAGTTACGTTTCTCTCCTGCAAACGCAAAGTCAGAATATGTGCATATATGATATAGCCATTTACCACTCTAGCAACAAATTTTAAAGTATGGAATATTCAAGATGGAAAAAATTAAGTGTAACAAAATATTGTATATTTATAAGTATGAAGAGAAGACGTGGATTACAATATCTAGGATGTTATTAAATTTAGAAATGATGTCCTCTAATTTTTCTCCTCACGAATATTGGTTCAAGGATTCGAAAGCTTGAATCTTCAACCTAATGGTCCATCCAAGAGCTTGATAAATTTATGATTTGATTCAAGAACTGGATTTGAATTTGTTGTTTATCATAAACATTTCGGTGTCTGGCACGGATAGGATTTGAAATTCAACTTGAAAGAAAAATAAATCGTGGTTGTCGTTAAACTTAACAGGGACGTACAAGTGATATATGTTATTGAACTTGAACATGGACCATGTAGATCATGACCTCTATTTTTGAACTTGAACAAGAACAATCACGAATGCACAAGAAGACTTTGGATGCTTTGCATTAGAGCTTCTTAAGCATTCCTGTTACTTTAACTTGTTTAATGTTCTTATCTTCTCCCTTTGACCTTATGGAGCTCTCTATTTATGGTGGAATAGAATAACTGTGATAAAATCAAATATATTTGCTTTAGTTTAATCGGTTGGTTCGAATCACATCCTATCTCATTTATCTTGTAATAAACTTTCATTTGATTTGCCAAAAAATTATAAGTTGTACACTTGCATATCAATTCTAAGTTGACTTGACACAACATGCCATATTATATTACCCGCCATATTTCGATTATTTCATTTGAGTTGGCGTCACGTAATTCGACATTAACATTATTTTCTTCCAACTTAGGAATTAATGTTAATTTGCTATAAATTTAATTTGCCAGATTTTGAATGCCTACGTCCATCACTCCTCTTAAATTTTACTAGTAATAGTAATAGTAATAGTTTACATATCTCGATTCGTGAGATGCAATAGTTCGCTGGGAGGCTTTTTAATCGTGTTTTAGATTTACATGCTACTCCCTCCATTTTACTGGACATCATATAAAGGTCAAATTATCTAATTTTTTGTGAATTTAGGGATATAATTTTTAAATATTCTAAAATTTACTTATTTAAAATTTACCAAATCACCCACCGACATATTTACTTTGATCCTTTGAATACACTAATTATGTTATGTAAATTGAATAAAAAAAGTAATAAAATATTTTTATGTTTTGAAAAAAACTTCTAGTGCAAGAGAAACTATCATCAATTTCATTCTTATAGTCTATTTGGCATTGCTTCTGCAAAGCCAAAAGTTTTTTTTTTAAAAAAAAAAATGATTTCTGAGGTGTTTAGTCCAAAAAAAAGTACTTCTAGCAGAAGCAGATATTTGTAGCTTCTCCCAAAAAGCGGAAGCATATTACTAATTTTTTCAAGACAAAAATATCCTTGCCAAAAATTCTTATTTACCAAATTATCTCTCATTAATTAACTACATCAATAAAATTATATTTCTATTTTTATTTTTTAATTTCTACGTACTTTGACAAATCCTCTTTCTCTTAGGACTAGTTTTTATTTCTAGGTATTTTTCTCAACCCTATATAGACTTTCTCTTGCCAAAGCTACAATTCCTTGAGCCAGTTAAATTTCTACTTTTTACGTTATCACTTTGATTTAACTTTATTTTTTGTGGTTCGAAAACTTAAATTTCTACCTTTTACTTTATACTTTATATTTTATATTTGGCAAATTCTTAGATGGCCCCTTAAACTTGTCCGGTACTGTAAGTTGGACACTTAAACTTTGCAAGTGACCAGATAGACACTTGTACTTGGCCTAAGTGTAATTTTTAAACCCCCGACCCCATCTGACTAGGCTGCGTGATGTTGTATCTAAAAAAACGCGTGAGGAGTCATATTTTTTGCTGAGTCAGAAATTGTAACGGTAAAATCCCCACTTTTTTACCTTATATCATCTTCTTCTCCTCTTTAATGGCTAAAACCCTAAATCTATGATCTTCTTCTTCAAAATTTCTGAAATTCTTCTTGATAAACATCTCTATTCTTCTCATATCTTTTTAACCTATTTGTGAATCACTACTTTGTTAAGCAAAAATGAATCGATATAATAGACTTGAGGTGTGTAAATGTGGGGAATATCCAAAGTTGATAACTTCTTGGACTCAAGCTAACCCTGGACGAAGATTTTATGGCTGCAAAATACCGCGGGTAAGTGCTAATTGAACAAGTTGCCTTAATTTATTAAACCGAATTTTGTTGGGAAATTCCTAACTCCTTTTTTCATGTTAATAGGATGCCGGTGGGTGCAATTTTTTCAGGTGGCATGATGAACAAATGACTGAGCAATCTAGTAGGGTTATATGGGGATTATTGAAGAGAGTCAAAGTGTATGAAGAAGACAATGCTCGCAAAAGTTGGAATTTGAAGAAGTGTCAAATTATCATTCTTCTTCTTGTATTTTCATGGCTATTTAGAGAATTCATCTTCTATTTCTTGGTGGGATGTTAAGGCTAGTTAGCTATGGGAAGCTAGTTGTAGTGTTGGTATGTTGTATGTGAATGTAGTTTGTATTGTGTTATGTTAGTGTAATGCATTTCATTTTTAAGCATGAACAAATGGCAGCCTTTTGATATTGAGTGTGTTATGGTATTCATTTGATATTGAACTAATTGTGAACAAATTTTGACAATAATGTAAACTTGACAAATGATTTCAATAAGGCAATAACATGGCAGCCTTCATTACTTTAAATGCTCAAAAGTGAGCTACCACAGTACACAATAAGCAAGCAGCATTACAGTTTAGATTTGTCCAAAAATAGCTGCTAAAGTACTGAATACATTAAAGGAAGAAAGCACTAAGAAATATTTATAGTCCTATCAAATGGTTCACATATTCACTGGGTTGCTCTTGCACTTGCTGCAGCAGATTTCTTAGCATTTTTCTTTTACTGGAGTTGGGAAGATGTGATAGCTTTCCTGCCCATCCACCTAAGACCAGTTGGTTCATAACCAAGTTCAACTGTATCTGCAGAATGTTTCACAACTTTTCCAGGTCTAAGAACTCTTGCACCTGGCATACCTTGCTGCAATCCCAAAACAGTCAAGTTATTAGTACTACTTAAATAGAGTAATCAATTTAAGCTGAAAAAATTGAAAGTCAAAACATACATTTAAGATTGTGGTCCCTGTCCTGACATCAGTGTATACTCCATATCCCTGGAGTCTTGGTTTTTTTGCTACCACATTAGTACTTGCAGAATCACCACCAACAGAAGAAGCACCAATTAACCCTCTTTTTGCACCTCTACCTCTGCCAACCCCTCTTCCTGCAGAAATATTGCCTGAATTTTCAGAACCTGCACCAACAGTCCCTGCACCTCTACCTCTACCAAACCCTCTCATAAAAGCCACATTGCTTGAGTTTGCAGATTCAGCAACAACAGGCCCTTCACCCCTACCTCTACCTGCACCTCTACCTCTTCCCACACCAAGTGTTTTTCCCCTTCCTCTCCCAGTCCCTACTGTAGATGCAGCAATTCTTCTTTCAGTTGTCTTTCTTACTCTTGAAGTATCTTCACAAATAGATGATTGTCTACTATCTTGTGTAGAAGATGGTGGTGCACTTGGTTGTGAAACAGCTTGTTGGACAGGAACTGCAGGTTGCCTCATCTCTTGTGTAGCAGAGGTTCCAGCCTAATATACAGATTAATAGACAATTAGAAACTTAATAGTCAATAGTTGATTAATGGACCTAACACAAACATACCTGTGTCCTGGCTTGCTCTGACCCTTTTCTGCATCCTTTCTTATTGTGGCCTGTCTCCTTGCACTTTGAACAAGTCATTTTAACTCTCATTTTGGATGCCTTGCCATATTTTTTCTTTGGTTCAGTCTTTTCCTTTCTTCTGCATTTCTTTGGCCTGCCTGGCATGGGTTTAACCTCTGGTGGGTCTATAGATGGATTGGCTGTCTCAGGCCACATCTTCATGCATGGAATTGGTTGGAGGGTGTACTTGTAGGCTGCCAGAAATGTTTCCTTTGTATACCAGTGATCAATGTGGCTTTCAGGTTCTTCTCCTAGGTGATAGATTGCACATATAGCATGTGCACAAGGAATGCCTTTTAACATCCACAGTCTACAAGAGCAGGTCCTATTGGTCATATTGACTGTGTGTGTATACTCTTCATCCTTAACCTCAAAGCCATCATCCCCATTAAATCTAAGCTCACACTTCCTAGCAATCTTTTTATTTTCATCAAGAATTAGTTGTGCCATTGGAGTTATTTCCCCTTCTTTCCAACTGCTACTTAGAGGAAACTTTCTCATCTCAACAGTTCTACTCATCATCTTGTGCCTAATTTCCTCTAGCATACTTATAATAGATTTGTGTCTTGGCCCTACTATCCAAGAGTTAAATGTTTCACACATATTGTTTTCTACAATGTCACACTTAGGTGTCTCCCTAAAGTAGGCTTTACACCATGTCTCTTTTGGATAACAAAGTAGTGATTCACAAATCTCATTTCCTAGTTTGTCCATACTATCTAACTCCTCTTTCAGTTTAACAAGAAAACTTGCCTTAGAGCATCTCCAAAATTGCTTCCTTCTCTCTTCTCCTGCCCAGTTCTTTGCCCAGTTTGACCAAATGTGTCTTGCACACATTCTGTGCTCAGCATTAGGTGGCTTATCCCTGATAGCTGGAACCAATCCCTGAAAAATAGTGAAAACAGTAAGATATCATGGAAGCCTACATACTGAGGGAATAAAAACAGTAAGAAACCAAGCATAAATGAAAACTGAATCTGACCTTTTGCATATCAGACATTACAGTCAAGCCATCTCCTTGCCCCAATTCAAGATCTGCAATTAAATGCTCTAAGAACCAGCTCCATGAATGTAGTGTTTCCCTGTCCACCACAGTCCAAGCTATAGGAAACATTTGGTTGTTTCCATTTTTGCCAACTGCTACTAAGAGTTCTCCCTTGCAGACCCCTTTCAGAAAACAACCATCAAAGCCTATTATCTTTCTACAACCTTCTAACCACCCCTGCTTCATTGCATAAAAACAGACATAGAAATACTTGAACAAGTTCTTCCCAGGTTCTGTTTCTTTATCTGTCCTGATCCAACAAGAACTGCCTGGATTTGATTGCTTGATGATGTCAGCATAGTCACACAACTTTGAGAATTCCATCTTCCAGTCACCCAAGAATTGATTAATGACTAACATCTTAGCCCTGTAACATATGGATCTGCATGCATGTACTCCCCACTTTTTTCTAATCTCCTCTTGAATTTTAAAGACTCTAATTTCAGGAGTGCCTATGATTGTATCTTTCAGCTTTCTAGCAATAAAAGCAGTGTTGCACAGTTTGATCTTGGTTCTTTCTAAACACTTGTGAACTGGATAATAGCTCTTCACTTTGAAGTCTTGAGTGTCCCTGTCCAAGGATGCATATATCTGCCACTTACACTTCTTATTAGTGCACTTAGCCCTCACCCTTTCTTTTTCATTAGGTCTAAGCTTAAGTTGCACCTTATTCTCCACAGCATAATCTGCAATTGCATGTCTGAATTGTACAGCATTCTCAAATATCATGTCCAACTCAAAAACTGACACCTCACAACTAGGATCATATCTAACCTTCTTGCTTATCCTTCTAGCAGGTAAATCCACCCCATCTTCACCAAGTGGATCAAGCTCATCCCTGCTATCATCACTTCCTATATCAGAACTTCCTAGATACTCTTCATCACCAGCTAATCTCCCAGCATACTTATTTCCCTTTCTCTGTTCAATATCTTCAAACCCCCTGTCAATCCCTACCTCTCCAAGCTCAATATCTGGTATAACTTGCTTTTTCTTCCTCTTTGGTTCTTCAGCTTTGGCCTGCCTAGCTTGATTTCTAAAAAACCTTAACTCATCATCTACATCACTGTCATCCTCATCTGGTATGCCCCCTAAGTCTTCATCAAAATCCTCTACATCACCCTCTATCTCTTCCTCACCATCTACAGCAGCCCCACCCTGATTTGTTTCCTCACCATCTACAGCAGCCCCACCCTGACTTCTTTCCCCACCATCACCCTCACTAGTTACCTCAGCATCTACAGCAGCCCCACCCTCACTTCTTTCCCCACCATCACCCTCACTAGTTACCTCAGCATCTACAGCAGCCCCACCCTCACTTCTTTCCCCACCATTACCCTCACTAGTTACCTCAGCATCTACAGCAGCCCCACCCTCACTTCTTTCCCCACCATTACCTTCACTGGTTACCTCAGCATCTACAGCAGTCCCACCCTCACTTCTTTCCCCACCATTACCCTCACTGGTTACCTCAGCATCTATAGAAGCCCCACCCTCACTTCTTTCCCCACCATTACCCTCACTGGTTACCTCAGCATCTATAGAAGCCCCACCCTCACTTCTTTCCCCACCATATACACCAGCCCCACCCTGAGTTGAAACCTTATCTCCCACCTCTGAATAAGGTAAAAAACCAGCAGGGACAACACCATCCACTACTATTGGGTTAATTACAATGTGGTTCACAAATATATCAACTATATCCTCATGTTTTAAGGGTGCAATAAGGTTAATAGGTCATTGTCATTTTGGAATAGTTTAAACAGTTTTGTGGTAGGGTCTTGGTGATAAAATCCACCAACAGTAGGGTACCCCATTACACGTGTATAATGGCACAATTCGAATAGTGAAATGTGGTCCACATCTATACCCCACAACCTAGGCACTAACTCTCCCTCATAATTTACTATGTCATCGCCATTAAAGACAAATGTCCCCCCATGGTGGAATCTAACCACTATTACAGTTTCCATGACTAATCTGCATATAAACAAAGAAGTTTTTCTTAACCCCAAAATCCCCAAAAAAAACACTAATTTTAATTGAACAATAATGAAAAAACCCTAAATTTAAACTAAAATAACGAAACAACCATAACTGAATTAAACAATGAATTTCATGAAAAGAAACATACCTATCACTGATATTTGTCACCCACGGTACAATTTCACCAATGGACCCCGACACTTGAATGTAAACGATCCAATATCCACCAAATTTTGGACCCCGACCTTAGAAATTTGACAGCAGCATCGGAGTATGATTAGTTACGGAAGAAAATCAAAGAGAAGAGATGAGATTCAATGGGTTGAGGGGATTTGATCAAATTATGTCGATTGGGGGTAAAAGGCCGATTGATTTTACCCTTTCTCGTTTGATTTTACCCTTTCTTGTTTTTTTTTGGTTTTCTGATGTGGTTATTAGTTTTGTTATTTTACACGTATTTTTTTTTTATTCGCTTACTTTCCACATCAGCGGAGTTTGAACGACACGCACCTAGTCAGATGGGGTCGGGGGTTTAAAAATTACACTTAGGCCAAGTACAAGTGTCTATCTGGTCACTTGCAAAGTTTAAGTGTCCAACTTACAGTACCGGACAAGTTTAAGGGGCCATCTAAGAATTTTGCCTTTATATTTTAAGTAAATCTTTTTAAAAAAAAAATTAAAGTCTTTTATGATAAGTATTTAATATTATTTTCTTGTTTCTAATAATCCAAATGTAAAATAAACTTGGATATCTTTTTCGTAATTTGACACTCAAAAGTACTTTTTCGTAAAGATTAACCAAACATAAATTATTTAGGGACACTTATAAAAATAACCACAAATTCTAAAATAATTACAGCTACTGCCCACTACTTTCAAATATTACCTGACATATCCACTAAACTATTTACCCACTCTACCCATCAAGACTTGTATACCATAATTTATGCAATATACGATAACGGTATACACCTATAAGGTATAACAAAGGTATATAGTAATAAATGGCCCTCCAGACTTTTATATTATAATTTATGCAGTATACCTTAAAAGTATACACCTATAAGGCATAACAAAGATATACAATAATAAATGGATAGGTTGAGTAAATACTTTTAGTTTTATAGGTAGTGTAATTTTTAATGGCTATGACTTGTAAATACTTTAAATTTCATGAGTATAGAGTGTAAGAATCCCAATTATTTATCAAAAGTACTTCTTCAATGAGTTGTCCAAACACAAATTGCTTATTACTTTTGTCAAAAGTACTTCTCAAGATAAACAGTTTTTTGCAGCAATAGAATCTGTTTTGAAAATAATGACAATTTTGAAAGTAATTTAACTTTAAACTTACCATGGTACACGTAATGAGAAAATTCATAATCACAAAAATATTTATGACTTATTTTAGACCATAAATTTTAAAATTATTTTACTTGTATCCAAATCAAACTATGGTAGCATTTGGATATAGATTTGGTTGAAACTTGAAAAATATAAGTTTTTAAAGTTGAGTTGAAAAATAATTTTTGTAATTTGAATTTATGTCTGGACATACATTTCAATGATTTCACTAAAAAATAAATTAAAATTTTGTGTGTGAGATTTTTTTTTTTTTTTTTTTTTTGGACCTAAAAACTACTCTCAATCTGTTTTTACTAATCTGAAGATTCGATTTTTAAAATTTAAAATATTCAGTTAAAAAAAAAAAAAAAAAAGAAAGAACCTCCCAAGTTTTATAAAGGTAACCGGCAAAGAAACCTCAGTTGTTTTAACATTTGACATTCTAGTAGAATCTTGGAAGATTTTAAGGAAAGAAAATATGAAGGGAAGTTTGTTGCAGTTTTCCAGAAGAGTAGTAACACTCCCAAATATTCTAAATGGACGATTGTATTGCTCAGCTTCTTCCCCAACTCTCAATAACAAGCTCTTTGTCGCTGGTATTATTCTTCTTTACTCAATAATTTTAATTTTAATTTAGTTTATAGCTCATCTTATCATTCAATCTGTATATTATGAGTCCGTTTGGGTAAGCTTAAAAAGTTACTGTACTTTTAAGTAAAAAGTAAGTGTTTGGTAACTGAAAAAAACAAAGTATTTATCTCAAAAATGACTCATGAGTAACCTTTTACTTTTTCCAATCGTGCAGTATATAATATTGTGGGGGTTACCCGGTTACATGCAGGTTTGTCATGGTCTGTGGATGAGAAGTCGCTAAACGACGCATTCTCTTCTTTCGGGCAAGTAACTGAAGGTAATACAAATAGCTAGTGATTTATATTCAATTTTAGGAACAAGGTATATATATGTTGCACTTTATGTTTTTGATAAAATGCTCCAATGGTTTAGTTCTTTATGAAATATACCTGCATTGTGAAATTTTATGCTAGTACTTTGCATGGAGATAAATTGATGTGAAATTTATCTGTTGACATGAGGCTGTGGGTGGCATAGTTCAAGAACTATGGTTTTGTTAAGGGATTTTGTACCACTAAGCAGAGACAGATCCAGGATCTAAATATTATGGGTTCAACTATTAGATTCTTACCTCTGAACCGTTAAAACTTTTGAAATGATGGGCTTGTTGCTAAACGATTTGACATATATATTTTTGTTCATCTCGAAAACGCTGGGAACCCATTGTTACGGCTCTAACTGCCCTCACTTCTTTTAATTGACAAGCAAGTGTATTATTGAGAGCATAGAGGAGGTATTGCCAATGTGTAGAAAGTTGCGGACCTTATTAATAGGCGTTCTGCCTATAAAAGATTAAGCTCATGGTATATATTTATAATCCAATGAAGCTTAAAATTTTTAGAATTGATGTTTATAATAACAGATGAAAATTAGCAGTGAATCCGAATAGACTATACCTGAAAAGTTCAGAGCAAGAAAACAACTTCTGCAGGCAACGCACGAATGCAAGGTGGCACTAATATTGAGGCTCTCTAGAGCCCGGCCAACTGAAAAAGTAGTAGACAATGGTTAATGATTTTCATATCCTTTAAACACATGAGGCAGCTATTGACAAGAAATTTTGTTTGTCGTCTAATAATTAATATCCTTTCCTGAATTGCCTTTCAATGTTGCCTCCGGAACACGATCTTTAGAGTTATTCAATTGGAAAAAATGGAAAGGGTACACTGTGGGGTGAGTAGAAACTAACACTGCAGAGCCCCTTACATGATGACACTCCTGACCAACTTTCTCTGCCTTTCCTTAGCTTGCTAGAGAGAAAATTGGCATCAAGCAATCGCGTGCAATCTTGAGAATTTTTTCAAAAGTTGGTTACCAATATAATCACCTGTGATTTTGCTTCACTATAAGTATAAACTGGAAGAATCAGTTCTAGGACAAACTTCCCTGGCATGAAGGGGTTTATTGCAGAGTCTTAATGGCAAAGCATCACATTGTTTTAAAGAGCAGCAACGCAAGTCTCTTTAACAATTAGACAGTAGCATTGGATTGCATGATACTACTGATTGGCGAGATTAACATTTTTCTTCTTTCCTTATAAATCTACATGCATGCACATTCCAAATATTTCTGAGCAGAACTCAATTGCCTGAATATCTGCCTTTTCATGTCTAGTAAGGATAATGTATGATAGAGAAACTGGTCGATCAAGAGGCTTTGGGTTTGTTTACTTTTCAAAAGACGAAGAGGCAGAATGTGCAAAAGATGCCATGGATGGAAAGGTGAGCTGACGACTATAAATTGTGATGATTTCAGCCTCGTGAGAATGGCTTGGACATTCCAATTGACGTTATTTTCCTTTCAGGCATTTCTAGGTCGTCCATTGAGGGTAAGCTTTGCACTTGAGAAGGTTCGTGGTGCACCTGTTGTTGTCCCTCGACTTACAGGCAGTGGAAATGCTAATAGTAAGACTCGTTGATTTTGTTTTCAATAGTGTCCCTGGCATTGAAGAGTAGTTTTCTCCATCACTTTGTTAGTCAAGGCATTGAAGAGTGGTTTTCTGCAGCACTTTGTTAGTCAAGTGAATATACCACCTGTTACTGGAACATTGTACGTCTATGGATGCATTACTAGAGGCCCTTATTGTAGTCAAAAGCTAATAGGAAATACTTTATGCTGAGTTGTGTACTTGTTATACATCCGAAATTACAATGAGATATCTAATGCTGCAACCAGGCAATTGTTACAGCTTTTATTTGTTTGGTCTTCCTGTTGTCTAAGTTGATTCATTATGCTGAATACAATGAACATATCTTGTCTACGTCTAATTATGAACTCTGCTATTTAGCCTTATCATAATTCTTGTGCAATTCCAGAAGGAAGAGCTATACTATGTTCAGCTATACAGTCATGTCTTTGCACTGATAAAGCAGATTTAATTCGATTTAGCTGCCTATAATAATCTCATTTAAGTGAAATATTATTTCTCTTTTAGTCTTTCCCCTTTTTTTAAAAAAAAAAAAAAACATTTGGTATTCATACACACTGGCCCACTAATTTAGGTATGTAATATGTTCCACGAATGACCTTACTAAAGGAAAACATGCTCCCTATCGAAGGTTTCCATATTTTCAAGACTCGAATTCAAGACCTTTAATTACTTTCCAAAATATTTGCTAGTTTCCTATAGGTAAAATAAATTGATTGACTTAAGCGTCTCCATCAGGGAAAAAATACATTACGATGATCTCCGATGTATTATTTTTTACAGATTTTCTGTATATTTTTTTTACTGATATATCCCATAAAAATGTCAATAATAAAAATAATATTTGTGATTAGAAAACCAAATCATTCATATCACAAGGAAATAATCTCATGCGCCACTTGTAGTTTGAAATAGAAGAAAATGATCATTCAAAAATATGTGTTTAAATTTACAATCTCTTATGTTATTTTTACCGGTCTCTATTGCACATAAAACTATAATGTTTTTGAAATGAACCACAAAACTATCTCCCTTTCCATCCATACTTGTGAGAGCAAAATATCTTTTTAGCTTCCGGTCACAACTTCAATCTCTACACTTTCATAGCAAAACAAAGGGTGGAAAACAGAATTATACAATTCTAAATTTAAATTTATACAAAATGCCGATACTAATAAACTTTACCAAACATAACAACATTATTTTATCGCAATATATACAAAATTTAACAAATCCCATGAGATTAGGATTTTTGAATAATTTTCTCTTTCTTATTGTCTTGTCTATCAAAACCCTTGCTGCCGCTAATACTGCCACAGCTTTGCCGCCAGCAGTCCCTCGACAACCGACCACTAGCGAGCTGTCTAACAATTCGCCAGGGTTTTGCCATTTTCTTCAATATGCTTTTTCCTTCACATGAGTTTTCTTTTTCGTCGGAATTCTCTCTCATGGCATCTAAATTTTCTCTTCATTTACAAATGTATGTTATTATGCAACATTGTATGTCAATGTATACATAGGACATACAATGATATACACACGTGTATGTCTTATGTATGTCTTCGTATATCCATGCAGCTTGCTTTGTACTTCAGGTGTATACGGGTGTATGTCTTTTGTATATCTATGTATATACACCGAACATACACGAGATATAGACCAGATATACAATGAGATACATCATACATGCATTCATTACACCTCAAACCACCACCGGAGTATATCATAACCACCACTAATTCTCACTTGTATATTATTGTATGTACTTATATGTGAGATGTATGTCACTATATATATAATACAATAAGATACACCAGATATGCATTTCATCCACCTACAAACCACCACAAAACCATCAAAAACATCAACAAAAACCACCATATGACCATAACAACTCCAAAATGTTCTATAAGAAAAAATAGGAGAAGAAAAAGAAGAAATGTTCAAGTCCAACGCCTCCTCCATATTTGATGCCATAAGAACAAGAAGATGATGACGACGAGCAACAACAGATCAATGGTGATAGTATTAGGGTTAGTTGTTAGAGAGAGATAGGGATATATCACATTTTGTCTCGAGTAGTATGCTTTGTATTAAATTTTAAATATGTCGTTATGTTTTATGGTTTTTTTAAAAATGTCTATTATGTATAACCAAGATCCCTAAAGTAATTGTTACCGTAAAAATCTCCAACAAAATTTTGGGGCTGATTTGCAGAAATATGACACCAGAAGCAATTGATTGCCTTTTTGCCCATGCTAATAGTGGTTTTGCAAAAATGCCCCCCATTAAGTTTAATGAAATTTTTTTTGGATGGAGATGCCACTGTCAAAATTTTGGGTTGGGGCGAAGACTTGTTCTTTACCCCTCTCTGTATTTCGACACTTATCCCTTCAAGTGTTCGGTAAAGGCAATACTTGCCAGCACTTGGTCGTAAGTCTTGGCAATTGCCAAGACTTTCCTTTGACCCATTTTTGTTTGTCAACAGTTGCCCTTATTGACAAAAGGCAACACCCGACACACTTAGTCATAAGTCTTGGTAATTGTCCCTTCCAGTCTTTTCATGCGTTATCGCCATATAACGTGATGTATTGGCAACAGCACTTGCCCTTGAAGTCTTGCCCCGTGCCAATGCTTACAAATTTTTGCCTTGAAGTCTTGGCTCCGTGTCAAACAAAACCACTCCTTATAGACGGCGCACAGTGAAATTTTTTGAAATTTGAGTATGTATTTTAGGGTTTTTTTATAAAATATATAAATTTGACCACTTAATTATAAAAAAATTAGCAATACTTTTCAAATTACAAGGCATATCAATACTTTTCATATCATATTTCATTTTTCCATTACCATTCCCTTTTATTGAAATTTCTCAACCTCATCCCCACCACAACTACCCTTCTCTATTTCCAGCGGCAGCCCGATCTCTCCGTCTCACTTCGCTTTTCTGATGGTTTCCCCGCGGTTTCAGATCTCGTGTCCCCCCAACAGTGGCAGAAGACGAAGCTTCGCTGCCCAATAATGGTTTCTCGGCAAAGCAAAACAATATAAAAATCTACTCCAGTTCATATCGTTGGTGATACAATAAATCCCCCAAATCCCAAAACCCGTTCATCCCGACCCGATTCAAAAACCACTTTAAAAAGATGGAAAATCTATGGCGATCAGTAACCGGAGCAAATCCAGGCTCAACAAACTACTCCGAAATTGAATTCTGGTCAAACAGAAAACGAATCGGGTGGTTAACAAAACAAGGCGAGTACATCAAAACATGGCGTCGTCGTTAGTTCATATTAAAACAAGGAAAGCTTTTATGATTTAAAGATCCTGCGTCAGTTAAACATGTAGTTGTATCAGTTTTTTAATGTTTACCAGTGAAAGGAGCTGGAGATGTAATTAATAAGGCATATGTTTTTGAGATATCTACTCGACCTGGTACATATGAAATTCTCTTCTTTTGCTAAACCACAATATTGGAATGTTGCTTAACTTTGTTCTGTCCTTATTTTAACAGTTTATTTTGGCTACTTTGCCTCCGTTTCACTGAAACATCTTTGAAACATTATTAAAACAATCTGAAACAGCTGTTGAAATAGTATGATACAGTCTAAAATGATGTTGAAACAGTATGATACAGTTTTGAAATGGCGTTGAAATAATCTAAAACTCTTGTAAAAACAATCTAATACAGTCTGAAACGACATTAAAACAGTATGATACAAACAACTAGTGAAAAAGTTTGAACAAAATACAAAAAAATAATGTGAAATAAATAATTAGATACAGTCTAGAAATAGTTAGATACGATGCAAAACAACCTAAAACGATGCTGAAACAGTGCTGAAACAGCGCAGATACAGTGCTGAAATGATGCAGAAACAGTGCAGATACAGTGCTGAAACGATGCAGAAACAGTTTGAAATAGCGTCAAATATAGTGTTGAAACGATGTAGAAACAACATAGATACAGTGCTGAAACGATGCAGAAACAATTTGAAACAACGCATATACAGTGGTGAAACGATACAAAACAGTTTACAACCGCGCCAGATACAGTGCTAAAATGATGCTGAAACAGTTTGAAACATCGCAGATACAGTGCTGAAACGATGCAGAAATAATTTGAAAACAACGCAGATATAGTCTAGAAATAGCTAAGATACAGTCTAGAAATAATTAGATACGGTGCAAAACAATATAGATACAAACGAGATACGGAAAAATACAACGAGATACAAGGTGGTTGGTACTTGAGAAACATCAAAATACAGTGAGATATAACGAGATACAGTAAGGATGGGAGGAGAAAAAGTAAAATTGGGGGAAATGAGAGGAGTAAAGGTGAAATTGATGGAAATGATGGGAGGAAAAGTGAAATAAGGGGAAATAGGAGGAGGAAAAGTGACTTTGAGAAAAATAGGGAGAAGAATGTAGTGATTTGTAATGTTATGTTTTTGCTGATTTTGTAATTAACTTTTCATTTCCTCTATATTGGGATAATTTTGCTAAAATATTGTTATGTTTGGTTATTAACTTCTAAATATTGTACTTTTGCGTTAAAATACTTTTTTTTTACATAGAAAACATTACTACTCCTATAATAAATTAGAAAGAACTTTTTTTTTAATTTTATATATATATATATATATTTTCCTTCACAAGTCATAAATCCACTAACAAAATACTTGAATTTGACTTGTAGAAAAAAAAAAAAAAAAACCCTCCAATAAGAAGGGTGTAAAAAAAAGGAGGAGAAATATCAATTTCTTCGGGAAAAAGAAAGGAATATATACCAAACTCTGCCTCTTGAAAAAAAAGAGTAGTACCAGTTCCAGTAGAAGGAGAAGAGAGGAGTAAGATGGAAAATCCGAGCGCCGACAGAGAACAACTTGTAAACACATTCATTGAAATCACTTCATCTTCTAAACCCGAAGCCCTTTTTTTCCTTGAAAGCCATAACTTCGATTTGGATTCTGCCGTTTCCACTTTCTTCGAAAACAGTTCTCTCCCTGCTGTTACTGCTGCTGCTGTTGATGGTAACGATGATGATGCTCCTGTTTCTGCTGCGGCTGTTGCTTCCCAAGGCCGGTCTCCGTCGCGGTCTCGATCCCCATCTCCGCCTCCACCTAGAAGAAACCCTGTAACTTCTAGTGGTGGAAGGAGAAGTGGTGGAATTCATAGCTTTTCTGATCTGAATCGGAGGGCTGCTGCTGGGTCTGGTAGTGATTCTGATGAGCCTCAGGAGTATTATACTGGCGGTGAAAAAAGGTACAATTACTACTGCTGCTGATGCTGCTGTTACTTTATTATTTGTCTTGATGTTTTACTTTTGTTTGTTTTTAGTTAGAATTGATAGTGTGATATTTTTGAAGTTACTGATTGAGAAAATTTATGATATCAAAATTGACCTCTAGGGCTTTGGTTCAATCTTAAGAGCTCAGCGTGTCATTTGTGGTATTTAAGTGGATTACGTAGAGTATTTTATTGATGTTCCAAAATTTAGGCAATGATGATACCGAGGAATATATCAAAATTGGCCCCTATGGTTTTGGGTTAGTCGCAAGAGATTAGCTTGTGACGTGTGGGTTAGGCGCACGTCACACTTCGAACCCTCTCGCACACAAAAGCTTGGTATGTAAGTGCAGAGTGGTAGAGTGGCAGGCCCACCATGTTCCACTGCCCTTGGGATTTCTTGGTACAGAAAAGGAGTATGTGAAATTGCTGATGTTAGTATCGTATTGTTTTTAAAAAAAAATTAATTATGTTATTTAGATCATAGTCTTCGATGGTCTTCATTCCATCACATTGAACACTATTCAGACCCTTTGTTGTCTTGTTATGTGTATGATGAAATGATATTGTTGCATGATGTGGCTTCTTATCAATGTGACATGTTTGGGTTGGTACTTTTTTATCTAAGCCAACGAAACCTTGCCTAATAGTTGAGGAGGAGGTGTTGAGGCACGTAACAAGTTTGAACACTGATACATACAAAAGCCTAATATTTAGCTGGAGAGAGGTAGAAGGGAGGGCTTATTATCTATTGAGCTTCGAACCATGCTCTAACCCTAAAGGATTTCTCAATCGTCAGAAACAAATAAACAACAAATGGGAGGTTCTGAGAGTTGAAACACTATCAGCTTCAAGTTTCGGTGATGTATGGGGTTCTGTTGTACGTATGTGTCCACGGTGTTTTCCTACTAGTTTATCCTATAAGCTCCCTGTTTTTCGCAAATTGGTGGTGTAAATACTGAAATGTTATTACAATTATGATGTCATGAGATATCCCAATAGGGCTGATGTTGTGTGAAAGGGGCTTTATGGTTTATTCATGTATTTGAGTATTTTAAAAATGTTTGGATTATGATAAAGTAAAGGCAGAATACATAGATGGCCCCTTGATGTTGTACCCAATTCCCATATAGACAACTCAACTTGCCTAGTGACCAACTAGACACCTCATGTCGTCCCCAGTATGTCTCGTAAATCCCTTATGGTGACATGGCAAATATAGTGTATTTCACATCATTCTGAGTGCGTGAGTTGTGTTTTTTTGTTTTTTCTCTTTCTCTTTTAGTTAAAATTGCTTTTATGTGGGTTCCACTACATTTTTCATTTCTTTCATAATATTTTTCACTTTCTTCCCCAATAAAAATGTCTCCTCAACCCACACCAATGGCTCCACCACCTTCCGCTAGAAACTCACCAGCCAACTCAATCAATTGGTGAGATAAAATTTTCACCACCACCGGAATTAGTGATTTTTGTTGGATAAATCACCACCACCACCAAATTCAGACAAGTTTTGATTAGTAAAAGAAAATTTCGTCGGTTTAATTCCTCCGCATATTTGATCAATTGGGTCCTACACATCTATGCCACATTCTTCATTTTCCAGCCAGAATCACCGCAGCGCCGCTAAAGTCACACTTTCAGCAATCACTTGTATTCTGCCTAAATTAAAATGCAGTGTTGTATGAGGATTTGATTCTGGTCCATGATCGTAGATCATTTTAACTACATGTTCTCTTTTCATCTGTCACTGGATTGCGTTGTCCAATTCCTGTTCTGTTGCCGTGAGTCAGAGAAATCAAATATCTTAAATGCATATTTCTGGATTCTTAATATGTTCAGTTACATGGATACACTTGAATACTATTCAGACTCGTAATGTGGTCGAGGATTGCATTATCGTAATTTTCTGATCAAAGTCTTTTTGTAGCGGAATGCTTGTTCAAGATCCATCTAAAGCAAATGATGTGAATGCGATATTTGATCAAGCTAGACAATATGCAGCTGTTGAACCACCTCCTGCATCTTCTGGCTCAAGAAGCTTTTCTGGAACTTCTAGAAGACTTACTGGTGAGACTGTGTCCTCTGCTCCTCAGCCACCTGAGAGTGTTACTCATACCATCACTTTCTGGACCAATGGGTTCACTATAGATGATGGGCCCTTGCGGAGGTTTGATGATCCAGAAAATGCTTCTTTCTTAGAGGTATTGTCAATCATGTTAATGTTACTTGTAGTTTCTCATCTTTGTGGTTGTACATTCACTAAAAAACGTGTGATTTTCAGCTGAGTCAACTAAACCTCCTCTTGTTGTACTAGGTGTTCACAAAAATTTGCATGTTTCTAAATTTTTGAAGTTTTGTATTCTACAATTGAAGCTGATATATTCTGAGCATTTATATAAATACAGGCAATGTTCAATCTAATCTTCTATAGGAGCTTGGTGATAGGCCTTTGGGCTCAAATTGGATCTTGCAGTTTCCTAGTCAAAACCTCCATCTCAGGCTAGTTAATGTGATGGCATCATTCAACCTGTAAATACAAAACTTAATAACTTTGATATCTTACGTGGAATTCAGCTCATGGGTTTTATTATGAGCTCTCATATAGAAATGACCTTTGGACTAGGTAATTGACTCATGCTACTATTGAAGCATTGTGCATGTAGAAAAATGATTGTGCATGTTGCAGGAGCTGAATAATTAAACATGAGTGTCTCGGGTGCTCCCTAGAAGCTTATAAAAAAAACCAGTTCTGTCCTTGCCATGTCTAATTCTGAAATGTTTGTGTGACTTTTATATCGCTGTTTGTACATGTTGTCAACAATTCTCCCCCACCCCCGCTTTGAAAACTTAAAACATAACATCCCCCACATTTAATGTTTTCCTTTTTCTTTTGAATGATGAATGTTGTAGTTGAATTTAATTTCTTAACTAAGCCCTTACCCCCTTCTTTGTATAGCACATAATCTGACGTTCCATGATAATCATTTTCCTTGAGATCTTTTTTCTTGGTATGGGGGAGAAATCTTCTTGTTAGGTACCGTAGAACCACAATATGACTTGTGCTTGTTGTTTTTCTCCTTCAGACTTGCAATTAATATTTTGGTATGTGTAATACAGAGTATCCGGAAGTCTGAATGCCCAAAAGAACTTGAACCAGCAGATAGGAGGACATCTGTCCGAGTTAATCTGGCAAGGAGAGAGGAGAACTGCCCTGTAAGTACTTCTTCCTCGTATAGCAAAGGTCTTGCCTTTCCGTTGCCGTTCACAGTAATGATTTTTAGTCTTTTCTTATCTGCTGTGTGGTCTTTACTTGTAGGTATCAGAGAAGCGTCACACTCCATTTCAGGGTGTGGGAAGAACTTTAGGTAGCACTAGCAATGCTGAACAGGAAGAGTCGGTTGGTGCTGTCTCATCAGTCACGGCAGCTCCATCACCATCAGTGGGCCTAGTTGTTGATCAGTCACAGCCTTCAACCTCAATTCAACTAAGGTTGGCAGATGGTACCCGAATGGTCTCTCGGTTCAACTTCCAACACACTATCAGAGATATACGAGGGTTTATTGATGCATCAAGGCCTGGTGGATCAAGGAGTTATCAACTTCAGACAATGGGTTTTCCTCCCAAGCAGCTCTCTGATCTGGACCAGACAATAGAGCAAGCAGGCCTAGCCAATTCAGTTGTGATCCAGAGAGTTTAGCTAGTTACTCATTTTATGTTATATCTGCTGCAGTTACACCAAGAACCGTGCTGATTTTACAGCTTTATTTGAACTATCTACAAATTCCTAATCACACTGAAACTACAGGGCTAGCTAATGATTTTCTTGGAGCCTACCCGTGAATTTTTATTTTGAAGCTGCTAAGAGGCATTTAAGAAAGTTCGTTTGTTTTACTTCCCAATGTCTAAATTTTGTATTTGCCTATTGCGCCACAAGGATTATGCTAGAATCTGTTCATAGCTGCGGCTGTCTGAGCTCTCAAACTTGGCATACAAGTGGGCCTATAGGTCTACTTCTCAAATTCAGTCTTTTGAATAGATGGATGAAATGTCACCCCTTAGTAAACAAATCTATGTTCAAACAGCTGCAACCCCTTTAACATGATGTTAATATACATTGTCCTCGGTCAGATGATCAAATTGTTGAAGAATTTTCAGGCTACAAACTTCTGTGTTACCTTATTTTGACAAATGGAATGGCAAGGAGAAATTTCGCTCTATTACACAAAAGTATGACAAGTTATGTGGGGTTGGAGAATTTAATCTGCAAAACTAGCTCAAGTTTTGTCAATTGGAGTGCAGAACGATGATCTGATAAGAGTTCAGTGGTAAGCTGCACGAAAGTTGGCATAAAGCTCAAAAGCAGAAATGAAACTCTAGTGGAATTCTTCATCTATTGAACAGGGAACAATGAGAACTGAACTCATACCTATTGGATGGAAAACCCCACTAGTACCATGCACTAGGTAACTATGTTATAATTTAATCTTGGCACATTGCTATAGATCGCATAAAAGAATGAAGTTTGAAGATAATGTTCTGAGAGTTCCAATCACCATTGAAGAAAGTGTATTGGAATGTAGTATTATAGTGTTGGGAACTTTGATTGGTTGCAATAGATAAACCTGCATTAGCTGAGAGTTCCTGCCACCAGTATGAAAATGTATAAATAACTAGCACCTGCCATATCTGGTAGTCCCAAATCCCGATCACCAAGCAAGAAGTGTGTCGAGTAATGACTACATAAGTTAAACATGTCACAGGTAATTTTCAGTCCCAATCACTTTCAATGAAGTAAATAAAGTGATACGAGCCCACCACTGAAGACATATTTCAGGAAAAAACGTGGAAAAGGAAATAAAGAAATGAACAGTTTTGATCAAGTCCAACTACTTCAAACAAAAGAACTGCTTCCTTGATTGTCTCCACCACTTGCCACTATTTTAGCAAACTTTCAGATTAGACTTTACAGTTTTCTTAGTTGTCTGTAGTAACTAATATGTTTTATCTTTCCTATAAATACCTAGTAAGGATTAGTTTTTAGGGTATCTCTCTTATCTTTGAAATATTTGTATCTGGAGGTTTGTCCACTCCATACGGACAGATTTGTTGGTTATAGATTGTGTTTAAGATTCTTGCACAGTATATTGCCAATAAAATTATCTTTCTTTCCAATCACTTCTATTAAGATTTTCAGCATCTAACATTTTGGTATCAGAGCAGAGATCCAAAATGGTGAATACCAGATCTACTAATAGCCAAGAAGACCCTCTCAATGCAGACTCAATTGCACAACAGTTATCAGCCATTGCATTGAAACTGAACACAATTGATTCTCTGGCAGCGGAGGTTGCAGCCTTGAAAGCCCAAACTCGACACACCCAAGGGGAAACTAGTAACCAAACTCGTGACAGAGGCAAAACTGTTGAGGTAGAAGAGGAAGATGATGTTGACAGTCCTTGGTGTTCCAAAAATTCTTCCCGTAGGCCCTACACAAAAATGGAGTTTCCCAGATTTGAAGGAGGAGATCCTAGAGGTTGGATTTTAAAGGCAGAGAAGTATTTTCGTTACTATCAAACTCCTGATGATTTCAAAGTCGATGTCGCTGCTATGTATCTCGAAGGAGATGCTCTTGATTTGTTCTCTTGGATCAATCGTGAAAGAACACTACTTTACTGGGAAGAACTAGTTAAAGCATTTCAGGAAAATTATGGTCCTGCAGAATTTCAAAATCCTGATGAGCATCTCTGTAGCATAAAGCAAATCGGATCTGTTCAAGAATATCGTCAAGAATTTGCTAAGCGATCCTCAAGAGTCACAAATTGGCCAGACCATTGCCTGCTGGGTGTATTTTTGAATGGGTTAAAGGAGGAACTCAAATCTGATGTTAGGATTCACAAGCCGAGGACAGTGTACAGAGCCATGAGTCTAGCTCTTGAATTTGAGCAAAAGTTAGTTCCGCCTCGCAGCAACAGAGGGCCTAATTGGATCACACACAACAAATCCATCACACAAGCCCCTTCTTCCTTTACTAAAAATACACCAGACAACATTAACTCATCTTTTTCTGCAAATCACCCTGGTAGAAACTCTATTCAACCCCAACAAGGTCGACTATGGGACGCTGAACGGAAAAACCAGTTTGCCAAAGGACTTTGTTATCGTTGTAATGAAAAATTCATGCCAGGTCACAGATGCAAATTAAAGAATTTTTCTGCAATGGAGTTCACTGAAGGAGAACAAATGCATGATGAGACTGAGGTTAATGGTGACGAAGGTGAAACACCGGAAGTTGACCTTGCTGAAATTTCTTTCCATGCAATTTTAGGACATTCTGTGGGTGCTACAATGAAACTTCAAGGTTCACTAAATCAGCGGCAGGTTTTAATCCTTGTGGATAGTGGGTCGACACATAATTTTGTTGCTGAAACAGTTGTTGGTGAGCTTAATATTCCAGTAGAAACCATTCCAACATTTGGGGTACAAATTGGGAATGGTGATGTAATTCATTGTGATAAGGTTTGTCGAAATCTGAAAGTTGAATTGCCAGGTCTCACCATTACACAAGATTACTATCCTTTCTCCATAGGGGGTGCTGATTTGGTCTTGGGCATAAAATGGTTAGCATCTCTTAACACTGTTCAAGCCAACTGGAAGGACATGTTCATGATTTTTGACTGGCAAGGGAAGCGTTACAAGTTGCAAGGTGTTAAGTCCGCCAACTTAGCAAGAGCTTCATTTCAGTCTTTTAAGAAAATTTCAGAGACACCAGGTAATCCTATTGAGACACTTTTACAGGAATTTCAATCTGTGTTTCATGAACCAACATCCCTTCCTCCCTTCAGAACACATTCCCATGCCATTCCCTTGTTACCAAATTCCAAGCCTCCAAATATTAGACCATATCGTTATCCACATGCTCAAAAGACTGAAATCGAAAACCAAGTGGATACATTACAGAAATCTGGTTTTATTCGTCCAAGTTCAAGCCCATTTGCAAGCCCTGTTTTACTGGTTAAAAAGAAAGATGAAACCTGGAGGTTCTGTGTTGATTATCGCAGCCTTAACAAGATAACTGTGCCTGACAAATATCCTATACCTAACATTGATGAGTTGTTGGATGAACTATATGGAGCCTCTGTTTTTTCCAAAATTGATCTCCGCTCAGGGTACCACCAAATTCGTGTCCAATCAGATGATATCCATAAAACTGCTTTCCAAACTCATTCAGGCCATTATGAATTTCTTGTGATGCCTTTCGGACTCACTAATGCTCCTTCCACCTTCCAATCCGCAATGAATGATCTTTTTCGACCATATCTCCGGAAGTTTATATTGGTCTTCTTTGACGATATTTTAATCTATAGCTCCAGCGTCCAAGAACACCAACAACACCTCCAAATAGCCCTTCACCTTCTTTCCAAGAACTCTTATTTTGCTAATCCCAAAAAGTGCATGTTTGCACGATCTCAAATTGGGTTTCTCGGACATGTGATTTCTGAAAAAGGAGTAGCTGTGGATCCAGAAAAGATATCTGCTGTCCTAGAGTGGCCTTTGCCAAAGAATGTCAAGGAACTTCGAGGCTTCTTAGGGCTCACAGGTTATTATCGGCGGTTTGTTAAAAACTATGGTATCATTGCTCGTCCGCTGACAGATTTGACCAAAAAAGATGCTTTCTTATGGAATACAAGAGCAGAGGAGGCGTTTCAGCATCTTAAAAGAGTCTTGACCTCAGTCCCTGTCCTTCGTTTACCGGATTTCACCCAACAGTTCACTGTTGAATGTGATGCTTCAGCCGATGGTGTAGGTGCTATTCTACTACAACAAAGTCATCCTCTAGCTTATTTCAGTAAGGGATTTTCCTTTTCTAACAGGATTAAATCTACTTATGATCGTGAGTTATTGGCTTTGGTTCTTGCATTACAAAAGTGGAAGCACTATCTTTTGGGTCGGCATTTTCTTGTCACTACTGATCATTGTAGCCTAAAATACCTCTTAAATCAAAGGGTAACCACAGGTGAACAACAACGGTTATTGATGAAGTTGCTGCCATTTGATTTCACTATTGTCTATAAGGCGGGTATTGAAAATAAAGGAGCGGATGCTCTGTCCAGGCGTCCTCAACATGCTGATTTTTTTACTCTAGCAATGCCGATTTCATTAGAGTTCAGCACTTTAAGGGAAGCACTTGAAGCTGATCCATACACCAAGCAGATTTTAGATCAACTTTCTTCTGACCAGTCTTCTGTTCCAGATTTTTCACTGGCATCCAATCAACTTTACTACAAGTCTCGACTTGTAATCCCTGATTATCCTGAACTTAAAGCTAAAATTCTTGCAGAGGGACACGATTCTCCAACAGGAGGCCATGGAGGATATCTAAAAACACTCAAAAGGGTTGCTGCAAATTTTTACTGGCCTTGTTTGAAACATGATGTGAAGTTATTTGTTCAGAATTGTTTGATTTGTCAGCAGCATAAATATGAGACTTTGGCTCCAAGCGGTCTTTTGCAACCCCTGCCCATTCCTGACAGAGTTTGGGAAGACATTTCGTTAGATTTTATTGTTGGACTTCCTTCTTCACAAGGCTTTGACACCATTCTTGTAGTAGTGGACAGGTTTAGCAAGTACACCCACTTTCTTGCGTTATCTCATCCATTTACTGCGAAAACAGTGGCTGCCCTATTTTGTAAGGAAATTGTCAGGTTGCATGGTTTACCTCGATCTATTCTTTCAGATCGTGATGTTATTTTCTTAAGTGCTTTTTGGCAGGAACTTTTTCGTCTTAGTCGTACTCGGCTCCGTATGGGTACTTCGTATCATCCTCAATCTGATGGCCAAACAGAGGTGGTCAATCGGTGCCTTGAAGCCTACTTGCGTTGCTTTGCTCATGAAAAGCCTAAATCGTGGTATCAGTATTTAGCTTGGGCTGAGTATTCATTCAATACGGGCTACCATTCCTCTACCCAAATGACTCCTTTTCAGGTTGTCTATGGGAGGGATCCTCCTCCATTGCATCCCTTTGTTCCAGGTGAAACTAAACTTGTGGATCTTGAAGAGCAGCTCGTAGCCCGTGATCAGATGTTAAAGGTATTGCATAGCAACCTCGTGAAGGCTCAATCCCGTATGAAAGCGCAAGCTGATTCTAAGCGTCGTGACATATCTTTTAATGTGGGTGATGTTGTTCTACTGCGTTTACAGCCTTATCGTCAGAAGAGTCTAGCCAAACGTCCAAATGAGAAACTTTCTCCTCGATTTTTTGGTCCTTACAAAATTGTTCGCAAGGTTGGTCCGGTTGCTTATGAATTACAACTACCTCCATCAGCAAGAGTGCATCCAATTTTTCATGTTTCCCTGCTTCGTCCAGCACGTGGCTTTTCTGATACTTCATCTCCTCCACACCTACCACTTTCTCCTGATTTGGAATTCATGGTCGAGCCTGAAAAAGTTTTGCTGCACCGTTGGGTGAAAGAGTCTGGTGTTCCCATTTTGGAATTGCTCATCCAATGGCGCGACCGTCCTGTTGAAGAAGCTAGTTGGGAGGACTATGACTTGCTTGCTGGTCAGTTTCCTTCATTTCGCCTTGAGGACAAGGCGTATTTTCAGGAGGGGTGTACTGATACGAGCCCACCACTGAAGACATATTTCAGGGAAAAACGTGGAAAAGGAAATAAAGAAATGAACAGTTTTGATCAAGTCCAACTACTTCAAACAAAAGAACTGCTTCCTTGATTGTCTCCACCACTTGCCACTATTTTAGCAAACTTTCAGATTAGACTTTACAGTTTTCTTAGTTGTCTGTAGTAACTAATATGTTTTATCTTTCCTATAAATACCTAGTAAGGATTAGTTTTTAGGGTATCTCTCTTATCTTTGAAATATTTGTATCTGGAGGTTTGTCCACTCCATACGGACAGATTTGTTGGTTATAGATTGTGTTTAAGATTCTTGCACAGTATATTGCCAATAAAATTATCTTTCTTTCCAATCACTTCTATTAAGATTTTCAGCATCTAACATAAAGCTAGTCCTGTTAAATCACATTAGTATATCCTGGTACGACCCAAACCAAGGGGAAGATGGAAGAATGGAAATCGAAGCAACTCATATTCAAACCTTGGTTATGAAGAGAACGATATGACTATGAGTCTATGACTGACTACAGCCAAAAAAAAAAAAGATGTAGAAAAGAGTTTGATAAAGCCTATCATGCTACAACAGAGGGGAGATTGATCATTGTTCCAATATTAAAGCTATAGTCTCAGCTTAATAAGAATGAGCTAATACTGATAATTTGTACTTCCAACTCCAAGTACCCAGACCTCACTTGTGGGATTATACTGGATATGTTATTCAAACTCTTTGTTCTTTCTTTCTAAAATACACAAACATTGCATTCTCAAGAGTCTCATCAACGTGGTTGTTGGACAGTGGTTGCCTTATATTTTTGTACAAAAATTGGTTTAAGGAGCCTGAAAAGATATCTGGATTAGTGAGAAGCTCATGCCAATGCCTTGAAATATTTCTACATTATTTTTGTTCCCCTCCAGTCTGTTATGAACACGCCAATTGATTCTCTTCGGATAAAATGAGAGGATATGATGGATACACTAAGTTCTTTTAGAAGAGAGCGATCCAACTTATCAATCAAGTTGCCCTGATTTTAGTTCATTTAAATTCTTATGGAAACACTAAGCCGTTTTCTTCAGCTCAACTTCCTAGAAAGACATGCTACTCAAAAGTGTACACTTTTCTTTCTTCTTAATCAAAGCATGGTTAAATCACATATAACTTCAGCCATATAACTAAAAAAAATTAAACTATATAAAATATCGATAAAATAATTACAAAAATAATATATATATATATATATATATATAATGTTTGGTTCAGTTTGGTTATTTCTTCGGTTATTTTTAATAAAATCATAATCAGACCAAATATTATCGGTTTTTAAAAATTAAAAACCAAACCAAACCAAAACCAATAAAATTCGGTTATTTAAATCGGTATGGTTTGGATTTCGGTTTGGGTCGGTTTTTAACCAAACTGTGAACACCCTATTTGGAACTATTTGCTATTATAATCCGCATAAAACATTCCATTGTTAATACAATGTTTGGTTCAAAATTTTTATTTCCGCATATCTAATACCCGCATAAGTTATGCGGGAATCTGTATAATATTTTATGCGGGGACGTAGAAGATGAAATTAGTAATGTGGATATTAGCAGTACTAAAATTTATAATGACGAAACTAACCCTCATAATAATATTTATTTAAGGAGTAACTAAATATATTAAATTATAATTGTATATTAATTTGTAATATATTATTGATTGAAATAATCTCTACATTATAATACTTGCATAAGTAATACCCGAATTACTATTACCCCCCTTACTAATTTCCATATTACTACTAGTATCTGCATTGATAATACCTGTATTATATTGTTGATACATATAGAGTTCGTTTGGTTGAAATTGATTTTAGGCAGGTAAGGCCGCATACTCAATCTCCTCTGATATGTTTGGTATTGTTCAACCAATAATATGTAACTTCACGATATGGTTTGGATATCAACTGTTATCTTCTCTGCATACTACTAAGTACTAAGTAGTAATTCACAGTCACGAGAAATTCCTTGATTTCATTGCAAGTTGATTGGCGTGCAATGGTTTGTGACATATGATCAGACATATAAAGCATGCTAAATATGGTATTAATTAAGCATGGGAAGAATACATTCTAGTATCTTATTTGCTGAGTTAAACCAATTAATTAAATTAAAAGCATCCTAAATTAAAGACTAAAAATATACCTCAGAAACATTTATCAAAGGTATCGTACTGTTTTCCTTGAGTTTATAGTGAGATCTATGTCCTTGAGTTTAAAGGACGTAGATTTGTACAAAGTTTCGTTGTTAACGGTAATATTTGACAAGTTATTACCCTATATATATATATATATGGAAAATATCGTGTTTTCCTGACAAGAAAGGAAAAAAAGACTACCGATTTGGGAAACAAAGAATATTACCTGTGACATATGTGAATTCCAATATAAGTAGGAAACACATAAACCTATTCCTAGCGTACTTAGGATTGAGGTTTCTGAGGAACTTCACATACTATATAATTCCATGCATGATCAAACCTGCCGTTTACATTGTCCTTTACAATCAAACTCAGTCTTGTGTTAACCATGGCTTCTAGTGTTGGTGCTGCCATCTCCTTCAACCAGTGTTTACAGTCCCACCCTAACATCCACGCCACCTACCTACAACTCATGCGTTGTTTTGTAAACCTAGAGTTGGATCCTCAAACTCTTGTTTCAGAATTGGAGACTCTTTTCAAATCGCACAATGATTTGTTACATGGCTATCGTATGTTCTTGCCTCCTGAAGTCCAATCAACGTTACCACCCCTACCACCTAGGCAATCCAGAAAGAAGATGAGTAGTGTTCCCGACACGACAAGGCTAAAGCCTTGCATTGATTTTATGAACAAAGTCAAGAAACGTTTTAGTAACGAACACGGTGTGTATTTGGCATGCTTGGATGCTATTAAAGAACTCTCAAAGGGTAAAGTTTCTTATAAGGAGGTTTATGATGCAGCTGCCAAAATCTTTGGTGATAAAAATCAAGATTTGGTGGATGAGTTTAAGTTGATCTTGGGTAAAAAGAGAATTAATAAAGAGGAGGACAAAGTCAGAAAGGCCGAGGAAAAGAATGCAACTCCAAAACCATCAGCATCACCAAGTAGCAGTAGTGAAGAAAATAATAGTACTAGAAGGCAGGAAAGTATGGAAGATAAGATGTTAACACTTGACATTCGCTTGTCCCGTGTCAAAGCAACTGTGGAATCTGCTAAGGACTTGATGCAACTCTTGAGGGATTCACCCCAGCAGCATCAAATCATTAATATTGATGAATATTTCAGTGTTCTGAGTCTCTGCTGCATAAGGAAAGAATACAAAGAACAAGGTTTCTCTATTGTTAAAAGACTGCGGGAAAATCCGAAACATGTTCTACCCCAACTTTTGCTACACTTGGAAAACAAACAAGAGGAACTGGAAGAGCGGAGAGAGATGCTGAACAAAAGATGGAAGGAATCTCATCAGCAGAAACAGAAGCCTTTGAGAATTTTGTCGTGAAACGGAGTGTAGTAAAGTTTAGATTACAATAGAAGTGTAAAGGAATGTATAATTACAGTGTAGGGGTTGTCTTGCAGTTCGTTTATCTATTAGTGAATGTATGCGATTATTATTATTATGCCGTTAAATGAATTGCAATAGTTTTTTTTTTAACTCACATTCTAAAATATTCACACTAATGTTACACCTAATTTGATAAAATGTGACATTCTTTTGAAACAATATCTGTATTTTAAAATATAGTCTAGAATGTGTTTTTGCTACAAACAGTGGCTATTCCTCGCACACAAGAACGTCCAAAAGAAAAATGTGGGTTTGTTGCTCATTTAACTTGCATTATTTTCAGTCAGCACTAATCCTTTGGGACTGACCAAACTTAAGTAAATTGTTCTAATCGAACACTTAACGCAAATTCTACACTTCAATTTGATAGCTGGCCAATTCTCTGTTGAATAATACATGTCTAGTTTTAAGGCATTAAATCAGCTTTCACAAGCTTCAAAACACTAGATTAAAAGCTACAACCGGTATTTCATGCTGAACTTTGGATATTTTCAAGTAGCACGTTGCAATATTCGCATGCGAGCTAAATCGCCAACAATTGAATTTGCCTATACTGGGTTATTTGCAACTCGTTTTGTAGTATCGATTTGGACGAATAGATAAGATTTATGTAGCCAATATAATCTAGTTTCAGATGATGAATATCGCATAGTAACTCTTTTGTAGTATCAGATTGCATTTGAATAGGTAGTTGCAAAATCCATGTAACAAATAGGTCCAGTGGTCGATGATCTTTTGTTCTGCAAGGAACCAAAATTCAGATCTTAGAGAAAAAGCATCTGGAAAACCTTGAGTCATTTGTCGTGAAACAAGATGCTCACTAGTGAAGTCACCTAAGAAGGTGAAACAGCAGACTCTACATGTCATTAATCAAAGAGACCTCAATAGGTCAACGAGGTCGAAGGAACATTTTTAACTTAATAAGATCAAACCTAAATTTACCGATTTTAACCAATATATATTGATTACCAGGGGATCACAAACATGGGTAATAAAGACTTTAAATACAATCTCTTAACCAGAGATATATGCAACTCTAGATGGGGAAAGTCATACTTCTTCAATGTGATTTGATCAGCTCGTGGAGGTTTGTCATCGTTCATCGTGTACATGCAGCTTCACGTCTATAATCCAAACATCCAACTTTTGCCCATTTTCAAGGACAATAAGTAAAACATAGTAACAGGTACCTACAGTTATACTGCTGCTGATATTTTTACCAATTAAGATTTATCCTTAGGTAGACTCCGCAATATCCAGTTATTACTCATTCAGGCCACACAAATTGCATTTAGTTGACAACTCCGACAAGTGCACAAACTTTTATAAATAGCAAGTTACCTACAGTAAATAAAGAGTCTCTGGCTTTTGGAGGAGGTCTGTATCCTCTCAGCGCTATACAATTTGATAACACAACAACAATGCCAGAGCTAGTACGCAAGATAATGCATACCTCCTCATACTGCATCAAGGTCAGCTATTATCTCTTCCTGCGCTTTGACTCCACCTACCAATGGGAATAATCGCAGTTTAGCTATGATTCTTGCCAGTTATAGAAACTACTGTAAAGATCACAAATAAGAGATCAAATTTCTAGGATAGCATTGCCATGATCAATCCCCTTGACGAGCCACCGAGGATTTTGGTTCGACCAAACTAGTACTATAGGCAACGAGTTTGGAACTTTGGATCCATGCTTTGACAGTGGAGAAAGGACCATTATCTAACGAGTTTCAAATGTGGAAATAGCATACATGGCTGATGGCTACATACATGGATAATTGGATACATATGTATTCTTTACTTACATGTCATAAGAATTCAATAAATAGCTCAATGTATGATATTCAGCCACGTTCCTATTCCCAAGCTATCTCACCCCTCACCACAAATTCACTTCTCCTTCTAACAGTCAGCCACAAGTCACCCCAATGACCAGCCATTTGTTAGTTAATTTAAATTCACTGTTACAGGATGGAAGAGATTAGAATCAACAACCGAGAAGTCGATAAACCACCCGCATTTATTTTTCCCATTAACAGCCATCCCTCCCCTCAACCGGTAGTTTCTTATATCAAGTGTCACTGCATAATCTACTCTTCCACCCACCAAATTCTTACACAAAATATCATGGTATGGAGAAGACACCTCAAAACCCAATACCTTAAAAGACTCAAGTTTCATAGGCATAGCACAGGATCCAAATCAAAAATCAACTTTGACAAGCATTGATTCAATATTTTATTGATTTGATGGGCGAGCCCCCACATATCAGTTGTATGCCAAAGGTGCATACAAAATATGAATGAGCCCTCCAACAGCACTATGCTAACTGAGAAACTTCTGAAATAGATATACTAATCCTGTTAATTCCTTCAAAACTGTCCCAGGGTACATAAGAAGCAATCCACAGAATCAGAAGGAAAGAACTTGTAGGAAGTGGTAATGAAAAGCATGGATTCTATGCACCTCCAGACATCATATAACATGATCATCACATGTTGAAAACCAGTCCTAGAACTTTTGGTGGTGATGTTTAGAGCAGCCTGATATCATTATGACATCAATAGCTTGTTGCAGCTTTTTTTGATAAGGTCAAAAGCTTGTTGAAAGCTTATGTTTGAGTTGCAAATTTAGTCCATACTAAACTATTATATAAAGCCTACAAATTTTATGTGGGGCGAATTTAAAGTTGAAGAAGATGCATCTAGACAGCACAGAAGATTAGAATGATTTCAAGGAACTCAACTTTGAAGTATAACCTTTGCAACAATTTTACATCATTCCTGAAGGACAATAAAAACCCGTGATTACAAAAAGGCTGACTGAAGTCCTTTATATCTCCAAATAAGCTACCATGCGTATTCTAAAAGAGTCATATACAGCAATTAGAGCTGGATTTTCAACCAAATGACCTGTTATCATACAAAATTAGGGAAGTAGACTTCTGCATAAGCACGGACAGAATACACATGTAATTGTCCAACTTTTCCTTTTGAATTGTTCCAAACATATGTCACCTCTCTAAACAAGCAACTTCCTCCCACCTTATTAAATCCTTCTCCAATAGCTCCCAAGACTGTAACATGTAATTGTCCAAACTTTTCGATCACAAGCTTGGAAAATGGTTGAGGTAGGTTCAAGGGAACGAGAAAAAAATGGTCTAGCTATCATAAATTCATAATCATCAAATTTGGGAAAAAAAGGATCATATAGCCAGGCCCACCTAGTTTATGATTGAAGCATAGTTGAATTGATGATTTAAGGGTAATGTGAATATAGTACTATAGAATTACAGCATTTATAAGTTAAATCTATCAAAAGGATGGTCAATTTCCATTTAGAAGGAATCTAAATGATTGGGAGATAGAAGAATAAGCTCGTCTACAGGTTTCTTTAAACTCATCACCAACGATTATTTCTCTTCCGGATTCAATCTCCTGGAAACCCAATAACCATGGTTCATTCTCTGTGAAAAGCTGTTATTCATGGTTGACATGTCCTTCTCCCTCTCTTCCCTGCTGGTCTGGAAATCTATTTGGGAGAATCAAACTCCCAACAAGATCAGATGTTTTCATGGATAGTCGCACATAGGAGATGTCTCACTTGTTAACTATGAAGAACCTTCTTGAGTATGACACAGTTCAGCAGGACTAAGTTCATATTTTCCAAGCAGTCTCATAGGCCTAAAACTTCCAACATTCCTTCCTCATATGCATGTTTTGAGTTTTTTAAGCTCTCCTAAGGAACTCAACAGAGAGATTGAGACCAGCTTAATTTGGTCATTACTTATCGATTCCATCAGTAGTCCAGTACATTAGATGATTGTTTTACATCATGACTTAGGAGATAACATCATGACTTAGAAGAAACATTTCCTCCAACCACCCTTCTTCTTCCTTTATGGTGATAGAATCTGATGGATTATTAAGATATAACCAAACTAAGCAGGGACCACCTACTTAAGTGCAAGCTTCTCCTACCTGAATGATCCTAATGTCAGACAGCAGATAAGAACATACCATGGAACTCCCACCCACCAGCTTCACCCTCTCTATCACAAACAACAGCTTGTTAACCAACTTTAAGGTACAATATCTGCAAATAATACACCGACCTTCTTGTCAAAGGTTTAACAAGTGTGTAACAGGATTTTTACCTTTTCAATAGGCGGTGAAACATGAAATGAGTTCATAGGACGTTTGCCATCGTCTTCTGAGGAACAGTCCGAACACAAGAAATGCTCTAATTTCTTTGCTTCTTCAATAGTCATACCCATACAAGAGGGATGGAACCTGTAAAAAATGAAAAGGATAAATGAAAGGACTTTCTTGTAACAGAAGTATCAAATAATCATAACACCGAAAACTACATTAAGCTAAAGCCACGTCAACTCAGGCCTCCTACCATGATGCTGATTAATTCAGCCATTTCACCCATAACCAGTGGAGGCAAGTAATGTGGATTTTCTTTTCCTTATTTTGCACTCCAGACGAATGAAGAATACTATCCCTTTTCAAGTCTATGCCATATCAGATAAAACAATATAGCCAGCCATCAAGTACTGCTTAACCAATGTGACAATGGCAAACTCATCATAGAGTCTTGAAACCAAATGTAATTTGGCATACAAGATTTCAGGCACCATCAGAGCTTTACATCCAATTACTAAGATATCGGGGCTCCAATTGGATCTAGGTATTTAGTTAACCCTTTTAAACTTCACGTAACTTGTTATGACCTCTGTATTTCCTTCACCTGGGCACTAGAAAACTTATCCAGTTTCCGGTGGAATTTTCATCTAATATAAAACTCGCATCTGTATACCTAATTATGCCCCCATAGAGAATATTTTCATTTCAAAACTGACATGAACTTATAGACAGGTACATATGTATACACAACATGGTACTGGACTATTAACAAAGGAAAGTTGGAGCTCGATTTTAAATGGATCGGCATTTAACGCTTACATGATACACAAAGATATCATTCCATGTAATAACCAACTACCTGGATGCATATAAAATATCATGACAGTTAGTATGCAAAAGGTAGCTTAGAGGATTAAAAACACGACTCTTGCTTTTCATATTATGTTTATGTGTGTGTTGTACCTTATTAAAAACCAAGCCACAAAGAAAACTTGACAAAACTGGAAAATTGCCAAATCTCTATATCTTTAAGCTTACCAGAAATTGAGTTTGTACAACACGCCTGCTGCAAGCCCAGGTAAACTATGCACCAAAATGCAGACACAATTCTTTTGCCTTATTTTTTTTATATAGGGATCACTTTTGTCCCTACTTAGGGAGAAGCACATGTAGGTCCTCATTTATTGTCTTAAACCTTCTTTTATTTAGCAGTTGGAACCTAAAGCCTAAATCATTCTCAGAGGACTGGTATCATACCCATTTATTAGACACATTGTCTTTCATAAAAAACTATACCCATTTCACTGTTCTAGTTCAACTTTTTTTATAAGAGAATCTAGTTCAAACCAATAACTCTAAAAAGATGGGCCTGATTAAAGCCCCTATTTTGTAGCATCTTTCTCTCCTGAGGATATCAACAAAGGCACTCAGGCACAGTTTCTAGTTCTTATCAAAGTTTTAATTCTAAATGGAACTTAGATTTTCGACCAACATTAAGACGAGAGTTTTTGATTTCCCATTTTAAAAGACAATAGCTTTTGATTTGGAATGTAAGTAGGACGACAAAAAATCTAAAAATCATAGATCCATAGTTTTCGTCCCTGGTTGACATTGTAAAATAATCTAGATAAGGATAATGAAGAGGGCAAGACAACTTAAGTAATTCATTTCAGAAGATAAAATCTGCACTGATGAACCAATTAAACTTGCCCCAAATGCTGATAAAAGAGAAAGGGGGAAAGAGACGTGTTGCCTTTTCAAGTTTTGTGTCCCTAGACACTGACTGTACATTTATCTGTCTCTTCATTGCTCTTGATGAAAACTGAAAGTAATTACGCATAAGAAAATATCCTTCTATTTTAACTAAAACATTGAATGGAGCTACACTTGTTGATTTCCAAGTGTACAAGTAAAAAAGACATGCTAATGCACAAAGGAGATGAATATCATGGATATACCAGTCTTTGCATCCTTCACATTGTACCATGAGATCATCAGGGTTGTAGGGCATTTCGCACTTGCAATACCTTCAAAGTCAAAACACACCGAAGTATCCTGGTGTTAACAAACACTAAGAGCAAAATTTGAACTTCCAGAAAGAAAGGGATAAGTTGCTTTGAAGTTTTGCAGCAAAGCAATTAAAAACTCACACAGCAACACGGTCAGGAGTAAACCCCCCTGTGGCAGCTTTGTACTCGAACCTACAAAAGTAATCCTCAGGGCCAACGTTCTCCAATTTGGTGTAGTTCTTAAAAGAGTGCACTATGCACTTCCCTTCAATAGTGTGTGCACTCTGCATATCGAAATGATCAGACAAAAACAGCTCTTTGGCCCCATGGAACTGCCTGCGACCACCAATCGACTCCTCAGGTCGGTAGTACCATCTAACTCTGACCTTCACATTGTTCCGATGGTCAGCCTCAAGCTTCTCTACTCTTGCCACATATGGAGGCTTATCAGAATCGGACGGTCTCATCAACACACAATCACCAGCTGTGAAAGAAAGTTCAAAACAATATACTTTTCAGTCTAGTCACCTCCAAGGCTACAATACTCCAAAACTTAAACAACTCAAAAGCAGCCGGAAGGGGGGGGGGGGGGGGGGGGGAAGACAATGCAGATAATAAAGCAAAGCAAACGACCCAAATCTCATCAAAGTCCGGGGGGAAGCACAATACACGAAAAATGCCTTTTTTTTTTCCTTTTTGTATGTGTATATATTAGGACAACATCTACAAATTGATTGCAGAATAATTAAGGCAAAGTTGAAGAATGACCAAACAACTTAGGAAGACAAAACTCAGTGAGCTACTTGAAATGCACCACGAAAAGCTAATAATAGACGACAATCTATAACACAAAGTATATAAGGCTAAAAACAAGAGTATTACTCCTAATACTTACTTCAACGAACCAAAGTAAAAGGTTTGTAAAACCAACCAAAAAAAAGACACCATCTTTATCCTTCTTTACACACAACAAATCATATTACAAAAATGATCAAATAAAGGAACGAAATTAACACAAGCACAATCATATAAGTACATTAATAAAGACGAGGTACAAAAACACCAGGTAATTCCTTGCCATCTGTCCAAGCCATGGTGGACAGAGTAACCGTGGAATTAGTAAGTTGTGCGTAAGCTGGCCCGACACCACGGTTATCAAAAATAAAAAAGGGGTAGGGGGGAAAAGAGGTAGCTAATATTACGTCTAACAATTTTGTTGGTGCCCTTGATAGTGTAAGAATCAAGGTCTTTCTTTCCAGGTTTAGTCTTAGCCATCAATTTTTCAGCTCAATCTTCAAGAATGCTAAAACCCCACAATTTATTTTTGGTTAATAGCAAAAAAGACTCAATATTTTATGAAAGACCCAACTCAAGAAAATTACAAGTGTAGAAATGGAAAAACTCCTTCAGGTGGAAAAAAGAGGAGCAAAAACCCTAGTTGCCGGAAAATGGGGAGTGGAGAATTTAGGACATAGGAGAGAGAGGGCGCAGGAAAAGGGTCGGAGACACAGAGGTTTTGTTCCTATACGGGCAACAAATTAAGGATTTCATACAAAATAATTAGGTGTATTAATTAACCATATAGTTTATGCTTTTAAACTAGAGTTATAATATTGATGCATATTTACCAATTAAAGGTGTATAAAAGACAAATATAATTGCGTTCGTCGATTTTGGATGTAGTATAAAGTCGAATACAAATAACTAGTATTTTTTTTAAGTTGATATTTATTTCTGAAAAGTTCCAAAATTTTGCAAGAAAAAAATTTAATAAAAAACATGTTTGTTTATTTCAAGCGGTGTTTGCATTATTTTTATATTCTTATTATTATTTTTGTTTTTCTGCAAAAGAGAACTTTTATTTCTTCGTAAAAAGATTATTTTTAAGATATACAACTGTAAAGCCGTTAAAATGTGTTTCACTCAGCAAGTCAAGCCTACCCAACCTACTAGCTTGATGAAGTTAGGCTTACATTTTTATTTATTTTTTGCATATTTAAAATTGAAATTTTTTATACAATTTGTTGAGGAGCTGAGCTGAACTAGCATTTTTCTAGCCTATTTAATATTTGGGCTCTATAGCTCAATCCATCGGCCTTATAGCGTTGAATTGGGTTGCCTGATTGGCCAAAATATTAATGGAAGAAGTACACAAATATATGATTTAGGACCTTTCTTACAAGACACAAATATATTTTTTAAAATGCTATATAATAAAAATTATAGCATATGGGTCTCGTTCTACCGATCAACCCTAGTTATTGATGCTCCCATTTCTTTTTTTATATATATATATAAACACGACATATTATAGATAGAAATTACGTAGGATTACATAACGAGTTCATGCGGCTATTAAGAGTGTCCGCTCGACGAGAATTACAAACATAAGTAGAAACTACATTGGAGCTTAGTCTATACACACATCCTAACGTAGCTAAATGATTAAGATTACTATCTGAAATATTAGCAACAGAAGTCGTGCCCACTAGATCATCATTGAAAGCTTGCTGCACAAAAATTGGGGGCACAACATAGTGATGGTTAATTGCTTCTTTGGACTGATCAGGAGCTCCTTTCGCTAATAAGTGAGCCACCCTATTCCTTTGCGAAAATTATGCCGGATTGATGGCATTTGCAGCTGGAGAATCATTAACCTGCATTTTTGAATAATAGGAAGATAAGATGGATGAGGATTTTGTAGTAAGTGTAAGATATCTGTTGAGTCAATCTCCACCTCTATAGGAACTAGGGTTTGATCTATAACCAGAGTAAGACCATAGTGTAGGGCTAGAATTTCAACATGAGTAGCATTTAAGCCACTGACCGTCTTGTGGAAACCTAAAATCCAGCCCCCCTAATTGTTACGAAACACCCCCCCCCATACTAGCTTTACTTGTAAGAGGATTGAAGGATCCATCTATGTTAAGTTTAATGACATTTTCCTCTGGGGGTTTCCAACCTACGTTTATAGTTCTAATGCAGTCTTGCCTAGACTCTTTTGAAGTTAGAAGCATAAATTCCATAAGCCTAGCGTGGATGGTATGGTGAGTGAGCTCTCTTGCAGTATTGTTGACATTATTATAGTTATGATTGAGCCAAAGGTTCCATAAGGCGAAAGCTAAGTATTCAATCCAATTATAATAGTTATTATTTGGATTAAAAACAAGGTTTCGCAAACTATCAAGCCAAACAAGGGGGTCCTCTATATTATGAACATCGGGGGTAGTATTCCAAAAAGGTTTTGCAATGAGATATTGAATGAAAATGTGATAAGCAGATTCACTTTCACTTTTACAAATTGGGCAATTTAAATCGACATTCATGCCAATTTTGTTAAGGTAAAAACGAGTGGGTAAACGATTATATTGACACTGCCACAAGAAGAATTTTATTTTGTTTAGAGTATTAAGTTCCCAAATCCAATTAAAATCCTTATGAGTGGAGTTTGAATCATCCATTAAAGCATAGGTTGATTTTAAAATAAAAATTTCATTACTAGTGGTTTTCCAAGCGGGGTAATCCATACCATTACTAGTGGCTCACATTTCTCCTAATTGTGGTGACTGCTTATTCCCCATTAATTGCAATCTGGCCTCCTCTCCACTTCTCCAAACTCTGGGGACCCCTCTCCCTCCTCCCCACCAATTTTGTCTATATCTACCCCCTCCCCCTTTCTCTAAACTCCAACATCCGACCTCACTCCTCGCCAATTTCAACAAGATTTTGGTTGGAATTTTTCTTTAACAATATCCTCAATCACCGGCAATTCTAGCTTATGGACTGACTCTGACAAAATAAGTCGTGCAACAATGCTTCTTTTTTCTTCTTTCTTCCTTCTTCATCCCTTCCACATTCCCCCTCCTTTACGTTTCCTTCTCCCTTCCTCTTCCTGTTCCACTTTCTCTTCATCTTCCATTTCATTTTTTTTTTCTTCATTTTCTTGGCTTCCTCTTCCTACTCTTTTTCTTCTTTACATTCCTTTTATTTCTCTCCCTCTTACTCTTCTTCCTCTTCGTCTTCTTGCATAGACATGATTTTTGTATTGTATTTTAGAGAATAAGTAAAGTTTATGATGATTTTTTGTGGTAGCTATGGTAGTTTTCGATGGTGATTAAAATATGGAACAAATATTTGTATATACATATCTAGTGCAAGTATCCAGGACAGATCGAGGTATCAACTTTTTATTGGTGAACAACTATGTGTATAAGAGAATAACTACTGCTTAACCTACAAGATGCATATAGAATGAGTTGCGTTAACATTTCAAAAGGCCATCAAAATGATGGATCTGGATAAATCGAGCTCATAAATATACAATCAATATTAATGGTGATGAGTCAGGATGAGCCAGTCCGTTTTGATTGTTCTCTTTAATTGTTCGGTCCATTCAAAATAGTAAGTTGGACTTATAAAATATATTATTAACGGAGGATCTGAAAAAAACAACCACTTCAATCCCAGCTAACTGAGAATAAAATATTGTTCAAAATTAATTGAAACTCAATTATTTTGTAATAAGTAAATAAAATTTGAATATAAGTAAACTAAATAATCGAAAACTAAATGAAAATTGTGCATTCTTGATAAGAGCTGCCAATCTCTTTTATAATTTTCTAGAACTTCACATAAGCAACATTTTCTATTTCGTCTTTTGTCGAACCTCATTCGCAACTAGTAATTAAGAACAAATAGAGTAAAAACTACAAAAATATTTGTACCTCGCTTTACCATGGACTTTGATAAGGTGAAAGCAGAAAAACATTATCATGGACTTTGATGAAGTGAAAGCATAAATGTTTATCTGTGCTTATTTTATTGAAGATGATTATTCGTTAATTACTTTACAAACGATGGTTAAATCACAATCAACAATTGATTGCAACATGGTATCATTTTTATTTTATTAACTCGTTGCTCCAAATAATTAATTTCTAAATTTTTATTTAGTAGGTTAAAGGAAAACCTTTTGTTTTTGTTTAGATTATACAAACAAATAAGAAATGAAAAATAGGTTTGTGTTGAATTGATTGGATATTTTGGATTGGAACTTATTGTATATATATGACCAATTTTTTTTATCTGAAGTAAAATTTAACCGACTTAAGCATTTTTCAATCAATAATTTAATTAATATAATTTCATCTAAATTTATTTTAACCACATGTTTGACAGTGAAAAGTTATTCACACACTACTAGAAAAACGCATTTTAGGGACAGAAGGGTAGAGACGGCTAGCCGTCCCTAAGCTTCTGACAATTTAAAAGTTTCAAAAGTTAGGGACAGAGCCCTCCGTATTTTTTTAGAGACGGCTAGCTGTCCCTAAACTTCTGACAATTTAAAAAGTTTCAAAAGATAGGGACAGCCAGCCCTTCCTATTATTTTAGGGAGGGGTAGCCGTCCCTAACCATTCTGTTAAATTCCACCATATCCACCTACAAAACACACGAGCATATCACACAAAACATCATCTTCTTCCTTACAAAACATCTCTCTCCCGATTTCAAGCATCCCCAAACCCATTTTCTTCCTTCAAACACCTCTAAAACATAAATCAAACGACTCACATTCTTCATTGGTAAGTTTTTTCCGTCTTTTTTTTTTCACTTTTTCTTGGTAAAATTTAAACATTAACGGTTTTAATTTATTTTTTTCAAAATTTGCAGCCCCTCCTCCGTCAAGATCTATCATGGATATCAACGTCAAAGACTCAATTGATATTTCTCAATAGTCAATCGAAAACTCAATTGAAATTATTTAAGATACGATTGAAGATTCAATTGATATGGTACCGGAATCGAACTTGGATGATGATGTTGATTTACCGAAATTGGATTTGGATGAAGAAGTTGAAAAAAGAAAGAAATCAAAACAAAAAGTTTCGGACATAATGATATGTAGTTTTCTTCCCTACTATGTTGATTTGCGGAGTTGGACTTGGATGAAGATGTTGATTTGCCGGAGTTGGACTTGGATGAAGATGTTGATTTGCCGGAATTGGACTTGGATGAAGAAGTTGAATAAAAAGATAAATCAATACAAAAAATGTTGGACATATTTCTTCCATACCACTATTAATGTCCTTTTGTTAAGACTTTATGTTGCATGTGTCTTTAATTTTTAGTTGTTAAACTTTATATTTGGAGTTGGATTTGACATAAGTGTTATGTGCCTTTATGCTTAGGATTTTAAGTAAATGTATGGAAGATTTAGTAGACTTATTATTAAAATATTTGTGTATTCTAGTTTAATTATCTTCGACTAGCTGTGTATATGAATCTGAATTGATTTTTGGCAGACATGTATCTGTTTTTTTGACAATTTATTGTGCAAGTTTATCAAAAATAGCGACGACTAGCCGTCTCTAACAAACAAAAATTGTCAACATAAGGACGGGCACCCGTCCCTAATCCAAAAAAAAAAAAAAAAAAAAATCAGATTTTAGAGGTTAGGGACGGCTAGCCCTCCCTAAACAAAAAATTATATTTCAGATTTCACTGCATAGGGAGGGCTAGCCGTCGCACGTCTCGGACGGCTGCCAATCGCTATGTATCTAGCGTCGAGCGATATACGGACGGACGATGCCGTCGCATAGCCTGTCCGTATGGTTCGTCCCTAAAACACGTTTTTCTAGTAGTGACAACAAGCGCTCGTATGAAACTAATGAACACGAATTACTCTTGCAGTAGAGAATGCCATATTTCTGTAAGTAGAAACAATTTATCTTTATAAAATAACTTTCGGTCAGATAAATTTTTATGACTTGTTTTAGCCTATTGATATCAAAATTCTTTTTTCTTTTTAAAAATCCATGTCAAATCAAATTCCGCTACATAAAATGGCGGAAGGAGCATGTGTCTAGAGAGAGAGAGAGAGAGAGAGTGTGTGTGTGTGTGTATATATATATATTAGTTATTCAATTAATCATTATTTCAATTGTAATTTTTTATTTTTTTTAACTAATAAAGCTAACAATTTCATTGATTTGGTGTTAATATACGCTGTTTGACAAATTTAGAAGGTGTTTGGATTGACTTTTCTAAAGAAGCTGATAAGTTCAAAGGTAAAAGCCAAAAGTTTGAGATAACTTTGAGCATATTTTTCTACTTTTTTGACTAAAAAATACTCACTCTGTCCCAATTTATGTGTCACACTTTTCTTTTTGGTCTGTCCCAAAAAGAATGTTATATTTCCTTATTTATCAACTATTTAATGCATTATCTCTATTTTACTCCTATTGGGTCTGCTTACTTTAAAAGCCACAAATAACTTTTTGATTACTCCAATCTTCTCTCTCTTACTTTTCAAGGATAAATTTGAACATTTTCAAAGTCAGCTTCTATTTCTTAAACTCCGTATCAAGTCAAACACCGCCACATAAATTGGGACGGAGGGAGTAATAGCCTGTTTGGCATTGCTTCTCCAAAGCCAAAAGTGCTTTTTTTTCAACAAAAGTACTTTTTTTTTAGAATTTTGAGGTGTTTGGCAACTTAAAAAAAGTACTTTTAGGTAGAAGCAGAAGCACTTTTTCTGCTGTTGGGGAGAAGCTACAAATATCTTCTTCCAAGAAGCAGAAGCAGAAGCAGTTTATTAATTTTTTCAAGACATAAATATCCTTACCAAGAATTCATATTTACCATATTATTCCTTATAAATTAACCATATCTCTCTCAATTATATTTTTCTTTTTCCTATTTTTTTCTACTACGTACTTTTATGAATCTTCTTCCTCTAGGACTAATTTTTATTTCTAGGTATTACTATCAACCGTATATAGGATGTCCTACTCTTTAAATCATCTTTTACAAACAAGTGATTACTAGAAATTCCTAATTCCGCTATCACTTTGATTTAACTATATTTTATGTTGTTCAATAGTTTAAATCTATATCTTTTACGTTATGTTTTACATTTAATTAAATAAATTTTCTAATTAAAGTCTTTTATGATAAATATTAAAAATAATTTTTTTATTTTTATTAATCCAAATGTAAAATGAACTTGGATGTCCTTTTCGTAATTTGATACTGAAAAGTACTTTTCGTAACGATTAACCAAACACAAATTATTTATCAAAAGTACTTCTCCAATGAGTTGTTCAAGCACAAACTGCTTATTAGCCAAAAGTACTTATTTAAAAAGTACTTATGTCAAAAGTACTTCTCAAATAAGCAGTTTTTGGCAGCAATCCCAAACAGGCTATAAGTACTTTAATACACGTTTTACCTTTTTCAAACATTATAAAAATTAAAAAAGAACTCAAAGAGATATTTTGGCTAAAAAGTACAGTACTATTTAGAAATAAGGCAATCCAAACACCCTAGTGAAGCATAAATTGACTAGGCAGTAATAAGGCAATCTATGAACACGAATAGCATGATATCTCTTGTGCATGTGGGGCCTATCACGTGGTCCCCATCCTTAATATAGAACTATTTGAATTTTATCTTTCAGTCCCCACTCTATTATTGCACTATTCCTTTTTCTCCCCCATATTTTTCATTTTCACTCTTTTTTTTCAAAATTCTAGGGTTTTGCCAATTTCAAAATTCCCCGTTTATCTTCTCATCAATCGTGAACCCTGCCACCGGCGACACAATTTTTCCGATGTATTTTCAATTTCCAGCGTGGAAATTCGAGCCATTTCGATAATTTGCTTTTAATTTCTCTTAAAGGTATGATTTAAGCTTGTGGGTTTTAATTTCAGTTTATTGTGTAAATTGCCTATTTTACCCCCTCTAATGGACCTATTATGGAATGTATATGTTGCAATTTGAATCCAAAAGGTTTCAATTTTAGCCACATTTTGTGTAGTTATAGTGTTGGTTAGGGTTTCGTTTGGAATTTTGTGGATATGATTAAGAATTTTTTGGGGAAGCTTCCACGGAAGCAGTCGAAATCATCATCATCATCGAATGACTCGAATCATAATGAAGTTTCATCAATCTCATCAGTGAACTCGAACAGTAATAATTCGAAAAGCTCGGGAAATATGGGGAAAGTGTCGAATTCAATTAGTTCTGGTAGTAATGGGAATCATGTAGGTATGAAGTCGAATCAAGGGAAAAAGCAGGCGCAGGTGGGACCCTCGGTTGTGAACTCCATGCTGTCGTATGAGGTTTTACCGAGTTTTAGAGATGTCCCGAGTTCGGAGAAGCAAAATCTTTTGATTAAGAAGTTGCAAATGTGTTGTGTAGTATTTGATTTTGGCGATCCTACGAAGAATCTGAAGGAGAAGGATGTCAAGAGGCAGACGTTGCTTGAACTAGTTGATTATATTTCATCTGTGAATTCCAAGTTCAATGAAGTTACTATGCAAGAACTTACGAAAATGGTTGCTGCTAATTTGTTTAGGACTTTGCCCTCGACTAATCATGATAATGGTTTGCTGGATATGTTTGATCCGGAAGAGGATGAGCCCACTATGGAACCCTCATGGCCTCACATTCAGGTTGTTTATGAGTTTCTTTTGCGGTTTGTGGCTTCATCTGAGACAGATGCTAAGCTTGCAAAAAGATACATTGACCACTCTTTTGTGTTGAGATTGCTTGAACTGTTTGATTCAGAGGACCAACGAGAGCGGGAGTACTTGAAGACAATTCTTCATCGCATATATGGGAAGTTCATGGTGCACAGGCCATTTATTAGGAAATCCATAAATAACATATTTTACCGGTTTATCTTTGAGACTGAGAAGCACAATGGAATTGCAGAATTGCTGGAGATCTTGGGCAGTATAATTAATGGATTTGCTCTGCCTTTAAAGGAGGAGCACAAGCTTTTTCTTGTCCGTGCATTGATCCCCCTTCACAAACCTAAATGCGTTGCAATGTATCACCAACAGCTCATGTATTGCATCACACAGTTCGTGGAGAAAGACTTCAAGTTGGCAGACACCGTGATCAGAGGACTTTTGAAGTACTGGCCAGTGACCAATAGTGGCAAGGAGGTAATGTTTCTCGGTGAGATGGAGGAAGTTCTGGAAGCTACCCAAGCTGCAGAGTTTCAACGGTGCATGGTCCCTTTGTTCCGTCAGATTGGTCGTTGTCTCAATAGCTCGCATTTTCAGGTATCATATTCTGGTTCTTCTGATTCCACCCGTTCCTAGCTCAAACTTCTCAGTTTATGTTGGGGTTGGTCCCTGTTTCTACCTCCATCTTCTTGGCAATTCCCAGACTAAATGAGATGGAGTATAGCCTTTTGGAAATCAAAGAGGAAGCTAAACGACATACTACACATGAAAATTTCACTGAACATTATCCAATTAACATAATACAAACTACTACTATCAAGGGAAATGTAAAAGTATTGGTTGCGATGGGTTGGATGTGTCAAAACTATGTGGGTGAAGGGGCAGTAAGTACTAAGTACTATTTAGTGTTTCATTTTTTTCCCCATAATACTGTATTTATGGAGTAGTTATTTATAAGTTTGTTAGCAACAACATGTGGTCATAGAATGCTATTTCCTCTGCGAAATTTGAGTTATATCTCCTTGGTCGAGTTTCCTCGGTGCTTTTCTGATGTTCTCTAGGATTTAAGTTTGATAGAGCGTCTATCTAGGAAGAAAGTTAGTCCATATAGAAAGCAAAAAGGAAGACTTATGTTCTTCTGTTTGACTTGAAAACATCAATCCGATATTAAAGTGCTCTTTGGAGAAAATCTCTTCTTGCGTAAGGTTATCTATTTTTTGTGTACTAATGTATACCTTGGATTTCCCCCACTAATTATTACTGAACCTTGTAGAGGAAACACTCCAAAGCTGAGATTTAACTTAGATAGCTGAGCTTGGGCATTGTGGCCTTCCCTAACCTTTTCTGAGTGATCGATTGAAAGTTTTTTATATTGTTAGTCAAATTCTTTTGCCCCTATGATCGTCTCTTCCACATTTTGCTCATTGTTCATTTCTCTAGTTTGGTAGGGGTCCATTTAATTCTATTAACACTGTCATTTATCACTTTTCCTGATTGGTTTTGGATTATGAGTCCAAGTCTCCTTGTTGGATTTTATCCCAAGTGAATATCTGTAGCATGGAGGGACAACGTCAAGCTTCATGTATTCTTTGTGAGCAGAATGATAATTTATGAAGTCCGTCATTGCGAAGCATTTTATTATTATGTTGGAGAATTGTCAAAATGCACATTGCTTTGCTTATGTTCAAGAAACCTCAAAATACATGGTGGCTATATTTCCTGTTGTAAACACAGAAGGTTTATTTAATTCTAGAATCATCATTTGCGTCAAGTTTATTATACTCTTCAATGACTCCATTGTCCATTGAACTGGCAGGTAGCTGAACGTGCTCTGTTCCTGTGGAATAACGATCACATTAGAAATCTGATAATTCAGAACCGCCAGGTGATTTTACCCATAATCTTTCCACCCTTGGAGAAAAACACCCGTAGTCACTGGAACCAAGCTGTCCAAAGCCTGACATTGAATGTAAGGAAGATCTTTTCAGATGTTGATCAAGCACTTTTTGACGAGTGTTTAGTGAAATTCCAAGAAGATGAGAACAAAAGCCAGGAGATGCAGGATAGGCGGGAGCTAACCTGGAAACGTTTAGAAGATGTTGCAGCTTCAAACTTTGTGAGTAATGAAGCTGTGCTCGTATCTAGATATGCTTCTTCTGTTGTCATCGCCACCAGCACCAATTCACGGACAAATATGGGTAGCTGAAGAAAGCTTGCTACTAAATTAGAATTTACCATTTTCAACTAGTAGGTAAACCATAGATGTGGCCCAAGAATTGTATTTTGTTACTTGGTGCCGACATCCATGGCAACGAGCTTAGCAGCCAGACGATGGTGAAAATGGGGCTTGTGGATACCGAGTTTTTCTTTTCTTAATTTCTGCTTTTTTTGGGGGTCGTAAGGGGCTGGGGTGCTCGGTTTATTGTTTTGGTCCCATCTGCGCGGGGCTTTTGTACTATAAAGACTTAAGGTCTCAGATGTAGAGCCTCTTGGGATTTCTGCTAATTATATTGATTTGGTTATATTTATAAAAAAAGAAATCTTTATTTGGTGATATGATACTCGTTTGTAGTTCAGCCATCTGTGACCGAGTGTTCCCGCGAAATTGTTGGCGTAGCCTTACTGCACCAGTGTATCGTAGTCAGTTACTCCACCCGTGACACTTTCTGTTTGGTGATTGGTACTTAAGAATGATTGTCGTCAACCTTTCATGGGCTTATATATTTGAGAACTCAGTAATCTGGACACAGCGAACTGAAATATATTTTTTTTTCCTTGAAATGCTTCTCTTTTGGTGAGTAAGTATGTGATTTGTATTATAAACACGAAAATAGCTACCCGAGTATTGTAAACTGCAACCATTTTGGGGGACGGTCCATGTAACTGGTGTAAAGTATCAATGAGCTCCGAAGAAGGTTTTACATCATGTAGGATAAGGAAGTTACACCAGCAAGTTAAGTTAACATGCACTCTTCGATATGTGTACTGGATTATATGTGCTATTGAAGCAGATTCCTCACTCCATACTGTCCAAACATTGCATATTAGATATGTGTTTTAAGTTTTCTGCATGTGGTTGCCATCCTCCTCCTAAACCAGTTGAATATTCTTAGCTTATGAATTATGATATGTTCCTCTGTGGCTTGTTAAGTCAAAAGAGCTGCTTCATTATCTTGTTCTACCATTAAGAGAGAAATGGAAAGTACTAAACTTTTGCCTGATCCGAGGTGCTCACTAAGAGATTTGACATCATCTAGCAAGCAAAAAGATCGAGTATCATATCCCGCAACTTTGCTAGTTCACAATTCTTTGTATTTGACCTTATTTCATTCGAAGTCTTTTGGGTGGAACTCCTCGGTAAAACACACTGGATGGTCAAGGGGAGAAACTGAAACAAATTTGTGACAGGGCCTTGATGCAAGATTTTAGAAATATCATATGGTGGTGCAAGTGTTTAAGCTGCAATTTCTTATAAATTTCTCCTTTTAGACTGCGTGTTGTTTTTTTTCTTTTTGTTGCGTGGGGGGGGGGGGGGGGTGTATTCATGTCCACAGAGGCTGAACAATTACAGCTTAAGGATACATATGCAGAATACACCCAAGTGAAAGCCAATCTCGAAGTAATGGATGATAATGTTGGTAATTTTTACTGACGTTTGAAACCAAATACATTGTGATCAAATTTACCAATAGAACACTGATGCTGCAGTTACAGCTTACAGTATCTTTATTATTTCTGAACAATTTCCCAGCTGTGGGCAAATACTTTGATCTTCTTGAGCTTGCCACTATTAACAGTGGCCGAAAAATTCTTGGATGAATTAGAAGGTTGATCTGTATATGTATAGATATTTTACAGCTACAGCATGCAAAAACAGTTGAGGTAATTAAACTGAATGCCATCTGGCCACCAACCCACTTAGACAGACCATGTTCTGCCATTCGTATTACAATTCAGATACGCTAATGAAACAGTCAACTTATAAGTAAACTGCCCTACAAAAACCAGGAATACAATATCTATACTAGCCTATAACAACAACAACAACGTCCAATCCCAAACAAGTTGGTTCAGCTATATGATTCTCAATTTTAAACTCATCGCATACCAATATGCAAACATATCATATCTATATGAGCCTAATTGCAGGAAATTAACTCACTAGTCATCTCCATATGCTCGAAAGTTGTATCGCTCTTGGTAGAAGTCATTGAAGTAGAGATCAGCTTCAAACCATTTTGGATACCGAACAAGGTCTCCTGCCACAAATTGCATAAATTTTTTACTTCCTTCAGGCACCACCCTTACCTCACCTTCCTCAATGTAAACCAACTGATCCACATGCCAATCCCAAGGCAACTTACATTTGCCAGTTTTCCATGTTGACCATCTTGAGACTCCAAGCTCCATTAGTCGATCTTTCGTCACATTTCTCTCTACTCTCACATTATACAGCTCTTCCAGTGGTTTCTCTGTTCTCATTGCCCTCACTCCTCGATATCTCCTGGAGGATGCAGAGAGGTTCGTTCGTTCTAGGCTGCTAGTGTGGGTCGATAAGTGGCTTAAAGCAGGCATCGTCATGAGACTCGCCATATGTCGTACTCTCTATTTGTGTTGATATCACAAGAAAAATGAACCAGCCACAGCTACAGAATATCAGCAGGAGTTAGTATAAAAGAAAGTCAACTAAGTACAAGCAACTAATGCTCGAGTCCTCCAACAAAATATTGTCCCTGGGAAATGCAAGAATGTAGAATTACTCGCCAACCACACAAACATACTTTGCATGATTTATGGATTATGATGCATCACTTATGGATAGCCTGATGTAGGAATCTCAATTAAATGAACTTTAACATTCCCTAGTATCACTCTTCCTTTGAGCTCTCTCTTTCATTTTCAAAGTCTTACTAACTAATCAAATCTCATCAACTATCTCTGGAGCATTTTATATCAAGTTCTACACTTCATCTTACATCTTCTAGTCAAATGTTACTAGTAGTTAGTAAAACTTATCCATGGAAGTGTTAAATATACTAATACTGCAATTTTTTTTGGGGGAACTATCAGACATTTTATTAATTACCCAAAGGTCTTTACAAAACTTGTAGACTTCAACTCGGCCAACTTCACTCCTATCAGTTACTCTCCAATTAACTACCAATTCTCCTATATACCTCTATTACCATCCACTAAGATCTAGTGTACTGTAACATATTTCTTAACGTTGAATTTTCTCTCACACAACATGTACAGGCCATAACTCTTGCTATACTATAAAGCTTGGTTCTCTTTATCCTCAAATAAACTGGTGTTCCTTCTTTCCGCATTGCTTGACTGAACTCTGCGTACATCATTTTTGCTAACAGTGCCTGCTTTGCATACTAATGCTGCTATCGTTCAAACATTTTTGAATTCATAAAGTAAGCCGCCTTTACTTGACATTATCAAAAGAAATATCTTTTCATTTTTTTGGAGAAACTGGCGAATCTCTTAGTTTCCAAAGGAAAATGAGATAGGCCATTCAAGACCAATTTTGCTGACTAGCAACTGGATGTTAAACCTATCGAAGAGCACGGATTAAAGAAAGTGCAAACGCAGCTAACCTTCTAGTATCATTTTCCAAAATTTGTACTCATTTCCAGCAAATTCAATACTCCATCCGTTCCAATTTATACCTTTTCATTTTGGGATGTTCCAAAATCCGTTGAAACCGTTTACCATCATAATCTATACAACCTTCACATTCAAATACTTATAATTATTCAAATTTCAATTTATGATGTAACATTCTCTCTATCAAACTAACATTTCAACCTCCACTACCACAAATGTAACAGACAATCAAATTAACAGCTAAATTCAGTCAAACACGTTCACATAAATTGGAGCAGAGGAAGTATTAGTTTCAAAAAAGAGAATAAAGGGTTCCTATTTTTATACTATATGTTATGTAAAAGACATTCTTGCATAATTCGTGGGTGCATCTACCAATAAAAGAAGTTTTTATATGCTTACCCCTTTTCCTCTTCTTAGATTTCTTTGGTAGATTGGTTCTTAAACCCTGCAGAGTAGTGAGGGTTTATCAGAATTGTTGCTTTTATCTTATCCAAATTGGAGTGTGCTAGAAATTGGTAGTGTCACATGTGGGTGACCTTGGGCTTTTGTTTTTTGAAAGAAAAGAAAAATAAAATGCTTTCCCCTTCTATTGTTTGGCTACTATGAAGAAAGAAAATAAAGAAATGAATTATTTACTGTGAATGAAATCCTAATAGAAATTCTAAATTCGAGTTCTGAGAATTAAGTGCCGTAATTATAAGGAGGATTAGGGTAAAGAATTATGCTCATGATAGATTAGCTCCATTCATTTGTTTGGGATTCGCTCGATTCGATTTTGGTATGATCTCAACTCTACTCAAATTGATTGGGTCAAAACTTGGGCATAGTCGAACAAACTCAATTGGCTTGGTTGACTCGATTAATCATGTAGATTTGATTTTAAAAATTAAGTTCATCTCTTATTTTTAATACCTTTATTTTAATAACAAAGTTGTTATCTTGCGTTCCTTCATTTGCTGTAAATACATTTTAATCACACTATAACTTATGTCTGTTCCATTAAAGATATTCAGCTTATGCATTTACATTATTAATAAGATTCAATTTAGTATTGTTTTTTAATTCATCTTTTAGCTCTAAAGTTCAATTTAATGCTCAACTAGTTGACTTAATTTGAGTATGAAATCTCAACACATGCCAATTAAAGAACCAATTTCACAACTGCAATTTAAGGAATCATTTGGCATGCTAAAGGAAAAGAAAGTCCAAGCGATTACATTAATGTGGTTGGTATTTTGGCAGTTGCTACCTTAGCTAGCGTTTGGACATAGATTTCCAAATAGTTTTTGAGAATATTTTTTGGGTGAAGTTTGATATGAAAATAAAAAAGTGTTTGGACAAACTTTTTGGGAACAAATTTTTGAGCTCAAAAAGAGCCTTTGAACTTTTATGAAAATGAAATTTGTATGTAAATGTTAGTTTTTGGCTCAAAAAGAGCCTTTGAGCACTTTTTCTGTTTTTGAGAATTTTTGGGAGAAATTTTTCTCAAATAGTATAAACAAACAGTTTTTCTCCCAAAAACTCCCAAAAAAATGTTCCCTAAAACTATAAACAACGGGGGCTTAATACTGCCACTCCAACTTTTTAAATAAATCCCAACTTTTCTTTCTTTTAACTTTGAACAACGACTATTACATATTTTGATTCGCAAATTGAGCTGCTAACACCAAATACCTTTATATAACTCTTAGTACACAGTTCTAAAACAATAAGCAAATGGCTTCTACCTCCTTTAATTTAACAAGAAAATGCAAAGTTTATCAGCTGGTAGATATGTCACTGTTGTAGCAGGCATTACTACTACCAATTATCGAAAAAACTATATGAACATAATATGATAACCTGAAAAATATGGCATGTTACCTGCTATAACAAGTTAAAATTCACGTATGTCTATATTTTTTCTTAACTTTCCATATATATAAGTTAGGATTTTAATCAAAAGTTATATTGTTGACTGCTATTCTTGATTGTTTTTCTTATATGGTTCTTTTACTTTTTTGACATTGGATTAATGAAGAAAAACAAGATTAGTTCATGTGTCTAATATGTGAGAGGTTGGTCAATGTGATCATGACATATGAACCTCAATGAATTAATACAATACGAGAGCCTATAACTAATCTATTTTCCTATGTATGAAAAGGTGAAAATGACAAACTAAACGCAAATTAGCTAAACAATTTGCCTATAAATCTCTGTGTTCCGATTGGAGTAAATGTGTGTGTAGAAACTCGAACAAAGAAAGAGACATCTTTCAAAAGTTGCAAGAACTAGGAATTTAAAATGGCTAAATTTGGCTACTCTGGTATCCTGTTGTTTGTATTTTAGGAATACTGGGTGCTAGCCATGCTCAGTTACAACTCAACTTCTATGCCAAGAACTGTCCAAATGCAGAGAAGATAATTCAAGGATATGTGCAAAAGCATATCCCAAATGCTCCATCTCTTGCACCAGCCTTGCTGAGAATGCATTTTCACGATTGCTTCGTCAGGGTAAGTGTATACCCCGTTTCACGTGCAGCTATTCATATGATTAATTTCACGTATGATCACCGAACTTTACTTATTATAATAGTAAAGTAACGACACATTACAAAACCGTCTTTTGTTGCATCAAAGAAACCGAACTTTATCTTCCATATGGTTAAGTCGCAAAGACAGTTAAAGTAGCGCATAGTGTTTACTTTCTATTACTAGTAAAGGGCAGTGCTATTCTTGAAGCAATGTAGTTTTCTGATTTTTCTTTTTGGTTTTTACAGGGTTGTGATGGATCTGTGCTTCTGAATTTCACTTCAAGTACTAAAAACCAGACTGAAAAAGTGGCTATTCCTAATCAAACACTGAGGGGCTTCTCCTTCATTGAAGGTGTGAAGAAAGCAGTGGAAGCTGAATGCCCTGGCATAGTCTCTTGTGCAGATATTGTTGCTTTAGTTGCTAGAGACTCTGTTGTGGTCACAGTAAGTACAACACCGACTCGTAAACTTGTTTCCAAGTTGTTGGATTATATTTGCTTATTGTCATATCTTGATCGGACCAATAAATATAGCTGATGAAGGCTAAAAGGAAACCGAAATAACTAGTTATCGTAAGCATGAAAGCTCTAAACTAAATGAAATATGTTCTTAATCTCATTGTCTCCCATTATCTTCTTTGCATGATAGGGGGGCCCTTACTGGAAAGTTCCGACTGGAAGAAGAGATGGAAGAATATCAAACGCCTCCGAAGCCTTGGCAAACATCCCTCCTCCAACAAGTAACTTTTCCAGTCTCCAGACATCTTTTGCCAGCAAGGGTCTTGACCTAAAAGACTTGGTCTTATTGTCTGGTAAGTCTAAATTAGTACATATATCTACTTCTTTTATGTTGAGAGACTTTTCATACATACAGTTTCTTTAAACAAAATCATTATTGCAATGAAACAATCTTTTATCAGGTGCACATACCATTGGAATATCTCATTGCCCATCATTTTCATCGCGTTTATACAATTTTACCGGAGCTTTTGGAACACAAGACCCATCTCTAGACAGTGAATATGCAGCTAATCTTAAGGCAAAGAAATGCAAATCAATCAATGACAATACCACAATTGTTGAAATGGATCCTGGCAGTGTCAGTACATTTGATCTAAGCTACTTTAAGCTTCTGCTCAACAGAAAAGGACTATTCCAATCTGATGCAGCCTTGACAACAAGTACGACAACAAAGTCATACATTAACAAGCTAGTACAAGGATCACTCAAACAATTCTACGCTGAATTTGGTCAGGCCATGGAGAAAATGGGCAGGATTGAAGTCAAGACCGGCTCTGCTGGTGAAATCAGGAAGCAGTGTGCAGTTGTGAATAGTTAAGAGCAGTCTTTCCCTTCTTGTCATTTTTCAATTTTTGAGTTTCAAGTGTGTGTAATCTCGGTGTGAATGATTCCGGGTAACATGTATCACTGTTTTTCTTTTTGTGCTTATTCCAGTTTATATTGATGGTTTTCTTGAATAACACTAAGAAGCAAGAGCTGCTTTATGTAGAATTTGGATTGTGGACTTTTTACTTATAGAGGTTATTTTTTCTTCCCATTCTGACCTCTCTTTTTCGACATTGGTACTTCTCTGATGATTGAAGTTGTTCTGGTCAAATCTGATCCAAATAGACTGGAGAGAAAATGCTGTGAAATCCTTTTGGTGCGAAGGAGAAATATTCCTCATGATTGAATGTTTATGGTTATTATGGACCGATGATTGCTGAAAACTTTTTTTATGAATGCATAAAAATATCTTTTACAGTCTCGGAAGGGTCAGTTAAGTTTTTTGCTCCTGAGTATAGACATCATCTTCTCATGAATCTTGATGAATAATTTCCATCCATGATGGATACAATCATAACTAGCAGCACGGATTAGGACTAGGAGTTATGAAGCTGGTTTAGATACATATAAAATAGTTACTCTGAATTTGATGAGACAAGCAGTAGAATTGTATTAAAGCACACTTGGGAGTACAAAAAATTAATATTAGCCTATTCTTTATTAAGCTGAGACAGTATATTGATATTGGAATAATGATCAATTGCCCTTTGTTGTAGATGATAGGCTTCATCAAACTCTTTTCTACTTTTCTTTTTGGCTGTAGTCAATCATACTCATCCTTTTCTCTTTATAACCACTGGTGTTGCAATATGGATTGCTTTGATCCCATTCTTCCATCTTTCCCTGGTTTTTTGGTGGTGCCAGTTGATACTATTGTGATATAACATGAGTAGACTTATTGGATATACTTCCTGATTGATGATTGGGAGTTTAAATGACTGTCATGTTTAGCTTTTAGGTGGTCATTACTAACTTCTTGCTTGGTCATTGGGACTATCTGCTGTGGCATTTTTGTTATCAGCATTAGTTATTCATTTATACACTCTTGGTTGGTGATGGGACTATCAGCTAAGCTTAATTCCTACTTCTTTTGTTAAGCTTATTTAATATGGAAGATTGAGCTACTGCAATGTCCAAATATTAGTGTAACCAGGATTTGAAACAAGATCTCTTAGATTTAGTCATGTAAAACCTTAATCTTGAGAACTTCAAAGAGACGTTTATATTAGTCTTAATCCAAAATACAATGCAAACTAAGATATCAAGGCGAGTATGATGAACGTCTTTCAGAGACTAGAAGCTCTTAAAGAAGATACAAGAAAGGCTACATAGAGGACCTAATATTGCAAGAAAGGAGGGCTGAGCCGCGAACCAGCCACCTATGCAACATTATACAATGATAAAGAAGATGATGAATTGTTGTATAGATGTAAACGGTGTGATTCACGTACTCAATTTTCATCAATTGATCAACAAAGTCAACCATTTATTCCCTATCCTTAATTATTTTCCACCTACAGCTGCAATCAAATATTCCCATCTGCAGGTATGACCAAAGCAGTGGCTTGGTGGTTAGTCCTACATGAATCTTATCTCTTCAATTTTCCTCATTTCAGTTGCTAGAATGTTTGGAAGCAAATCTAGAATTTTTAGAAGAAAACTCTAAAGGCTAATGTTCCTTGATTCATGCCGGATTGTTGTTAATAATTCTTTCAAGGAATGTATGCATATATCTTTCACAAGCTTGAAAGCGTTAAGAGTTCATTTGACAATTTTTATTTCATTTAGCCTACTGATGATAGGTATTGCTTGAATGATTTCATGAGATGGTTAGCTTCTGTGATTGGATGTGAATCCATTTCTAAAGTAAGCTTTGTTAGACATTACCCTAATGGAATGAGTACATGAGTTATGTTGTACCTTGATCCTGAAACTAGTAGACTTTAATTTGATTATGAAATCTTAACACATGCCAATTAAAAAACCAATTTCATAACTGCAATTTAAGGAATCATTTGGCATGCTAAAGAAAAAGGAAAGTCCAAGCAATTACATTAAAGTGGTTGGTGAATTTTGGTAGTTGCTAGCTTAATACTGCCACTCCAACTATTTAAACAAATCCGAATTTTTTCTTTCTTATAGTAACTTCGAACTACTACTACTACTGCTACATATTTTGATTCGCAAATTGAGCTGCTAACACCAAATACCTTTTTATAACTCTTAATACACAGAACTAAAACAATAAGCAAATGGCTTCTACCTCCATTAATTTAACCGGAAAATGCAAAGTTTATTAGCTTGTATATATGTCACTGTTGTAGCAGGTAATTCTACTACTCCTACTAATTATCGAAAGACTATTATGAACCTAGCAGGACGCCAGGAGAAGATGATAGCCGTTATGATAACCTGAAAAATATGGCAGGTTACCTACTATAACAAGTTAAAATACACTGATGTATGAATTTTTTTTAACTATTCGTATATATAAGTTAGAATTTAAATCGAAAGAAAATGAGTTTATATTGTTGACTGCTAAACTTGATTGCTTTTCTTATGGTTCTTTTACTTTTTTGACATTGGATTAATGAAGAAAAACAAGATTAGTTCATGTGTCTAATATGTGAGAGGTTGGTCAATGTGATCATGACATATGAACCTCAATGAATTAATACAATACGAGAACCTATAACTAATCTATTTTCCTATGTATGAAAAGGTGAAAATGACAAACTAAACGCAAATTAGCTAAACAATTTGCCTATAAATCTCTGTGTTCCGATTGGAGTAAATGTGTGTGTAGAAACTCGAACAAAGAAAGAGACATCTTTCAAAAGTTGCAAGAAACTAGGTAATTAAAATGGCTAAATTTGGCTATTATGGTATCCTATTGTTTTGTATTTTAGTAATACTGAGTGGTAGCCATGCTCAGTTACAACTCAACTTCTATGCCAAGAACTGTCCAAATGCAGAGAAGATAATTCAAGGTTATGTGCAAAAGCATATCCCAGATGCTCCATCTCTTGCACCAGCCTTGCTGAGAATGCATTTTCATGATTGCTTCGTCAGGGTAAGTGTATACCCCGTTTTACATGCAGCTATCCATATCTTCTATATATAAAGCACCAAGGACAGTTAAAGTAACTGAACATAGTGTTTACTTTGTATTACTAGTAAAGGACAATGCCACTCTTGAAGCAATGTAGTTTTCTGATTTTTCTTTTTGGTTTTTACAGGGTTGTGATGGATCTGTGCTTCTGAATTCACTTCAAGTACAAAAACCAGACTGAAAAAGTGGCTATTCCTAATCAAACACTGAGAGGCTTCTCTTTTATTGACGGTGTGAAGAAAGCAGTGGAAGCTGAATGCCCTGGCATAGTCTCTTGTGCAGATATTGTTGCTTTAGTTGCTAGAGACTCTGTGGTGGTCACAGTAAGTACAAAACCGACTCGTAAACTTGTTTCCAAGTTGCTGGATCATATTTGCTTATTGTCATATCTTGATCGGACCAATAAATATAGCTGATGAAGGCTAAAAGGAAACCGAAATAACTAGTTATCGTAAGCATGAAAGCGCTAAACTAAATGAAATATGTTCTTAATCTCATTGTCTCCCATTATCTTCTTTGCATCATAGGGGGGCCCTTACTGGAAAGTTCCGACTGGAAGAAGAGATGGAAGAATATCAAACGCCTCCGAAGCCTTGGCAAACATCCCTCCTCCAACAAGTAACTTTTCCAGTCTCCAGACATCTTTTGCCAGCAAGGGTCTTGACCTAAAAGACTTGGTCTTATTGTCTGGTAAGTCTAAATTAGTACATATATCCACTTCTTTTATGTTGAGAGACTTTTCATGCATACAGTTTCTTTAAACAAAAATCATTATTGCAATGAAACAATCTTTTATCAGGTGCACATACCATTGGAATATCTCATTGCCCATCATTTTCATCACGTTTATACAATTTTACCGGAGCTTTTGGAACACAAGACCCGTCTCTAGACAGTGAATATGCAGCTAATCTTAAGGCAAAAAAATGCAAATCAATCAATGACAATACCACAATCGTTGAAATGGATCCTGGCAGTGTCAGTACATTTGATCTAAGCTACTTTAAGCTTCTGCTCAACAGAAAAGGACTATTCCAATCTGATGCAGCCTTGACAACAAGTGCGACAACAAAGTCATACATTAACAAGCTAGAACAAGGATCACTCAAACAATTCTACACTGAATTTGGCCAGGCCATGGAGAAAATGGGCAGGATTGAAGTCAAGACCGGCTCTGCTGGTGAGATCAGGAAGCAGTGTGCAGTTGTGAATAGTTAAGAGCAGTCTTTCCCTTGTTTTCATTTTTCAATTTTTTGAGTTTGTATGTGTGTGTAATCTTGGTGTGATTTTTTTTTTTTTTTTTGTACTTATTCCAATTTATTCTTGTATATGGATGGTTTTCTTGAATAACACTAAGAAGCAAGAGCTGCTGTATGTAGAATTTGGATTGTGGACTTTTTACTTAAAGAGGTTATCTTTTCTTCCCATTCTGACCAAATAGATGGGAGAGACAATGCTGTGAAATCCTTTTGGTGTGAAGGAGAAATATTCCTGATGATTGAATGTTTATGGTTATTATGGACCGATGATTGCTGAAAACTCTTTTTAGGAATGCATAAAAATATCTTTTACAGACTCGGAAGGGTCAGTTAAGTTTTTTGGTCCTGAGTATATACACTATCTTCTCATAAATCTTGATGAATAATTTTAGCCATGATGGATACAATCATAACTAGCTGCACGGTTTTTGGACTTGAAGTTATGAAGCTGGTTTAGAGACAAAATAGTTACTCTGGATTTGATGAGGCAAGTAGTAGAATTGTACTAAAGCACACTTGGGAGTACAAAAAATTAATATTAGCCTATTCTTTATTAAGCTGAATTATGATCAATTGCCCTTTGTTGTACATGATAGGCTTCATCAAACTCTTTTCTACTTTTCTTTTTGGCTGTAGTCAGTCATACTCATCCTTTTCTCTTTATAACCACTGGTGTTTGCAATATGGATTGCTTTGATCCCATTCTTCCTGTCACGTCCTGAAAATTAATTAACTGCGGGTTGCGTGCGGTTTATTTAAAGGCTCGTGACTGGTGTTCAACAAGGTACAAAATTATTTAGAGAACTCGGAGTCGCCACTTGACATAGTTTAAGGTGTGCCAAGTCACCAAAAGGTACCTTGGAAACACCTTTGACTCATCTAATGGTCTGCGTTAGAGATTCGGGTAAGGTTCTCAGTTGACTCTCGGGAAGGTATTAGGCACCCTCGAGTCCTGTGCTAAGCACAGTTGCTTTATTGTCGCAATTTTAATTTATTAAATATGGTTGTTATATTAATGCCGTTGATTGAATTTAAACTTTAATTCAGAAAAAATTTAAAAGTGTTAATTCTTTTCCAACCTCACAGAGGACCGGAAGAATTTACACTTTGATTCAAAAATAAAATAAATGTATTTCATATTTCCAACCTTACAAAGGACTGGTCTATTTTTTAAGAAAATTTAATTAACTTCAAAAATAATAATGGAAAATTTACACTAGATGACAATCCTAATAGCTAAATTACAAAAAATACCGATACTTTTAAACATTTACCCTAAATAACGATACTTTTAAACATTTACCCTAAATAACGATACTTTTAAATATATTACCCTACATACCATTTACTCATTTCCCCCTTTCTCCTATCACAAACCCTAATTTCTCTCTCTTTTCTTTCTCCTCCACCCACCACCCCACCCAGCCACCCGCCGTCCCTCCTCCATCTCCGGCGCTAGCACCTCCCGTCGTCCTTCCTCCTCCATCTCCGGCGACTAGCTGCTGCTGTTTCCTCCATCTCCGGCCAAGCAGATCTCTGCTCCGATCTGCTTCTCTTGTTCTTCTTTTTTTTCTTTCTTTTTTTGTTTGTTTTGGAAGTGTATTAATGTGTATATATGTATATACCTTTGTATTAATGTGTATGTGTATTTTTTGTGTAAAAATACACATTAAAATCTTTTCAAATGGCTATTTAATTTTTTGTATTGTTATTGTATATTTCTGTATTTTTGCATTTTCAATTGTATGTTTGGAATTTTTTTGTTGTGTATCTGTATATTTTTGTATATTTCTGTATTTTTTGCGTTTTCATTTTTGTATAGCTTTTGTATGTTGTGATTGTATATAAATGTATATTTTATATATTTTAAATTTTATGTATGTTTATGTATTTTTTATTGGTTAAATATATTTTTTTAAAGTATGAATTTTTATTTTGTATGTTTTATGCTTGTTTTCCAGATTTACAAAAAAAAAAAAAAAAAAAAGATTTGCCACCGGCGGCATACCTGAAACTGAAGCAGTGGCTTGGGGGAGAAGAAGAAAGCTTCATTTCCATGGTTTTGTTGTAATTTGTATATATTTTGTAAAGAAACTATTGGTATGTTTTGTAAAATGGAATAGTATCGGTATTTTTTGTAAATTTGTTATTAGGGTTGTATATTTATGTAATTCACCCAATAATAATTAACTTAAAGTGGCTTGTCTTGTTTTAGTTTTTCTTTTAGCCTAATAAGTGGATCACAAATCATACTTATCGTTTTGCCTAACTTTTAGCCTAATAAGTAGATCACAAATCATACTTATCGTTTTGCCTAATTGCACGGGTCTTTTCGCTCTTATCAATTTGCCTTCTCGATTTAATTAAGTATAACTGCTAACTATTATTAAATGACAAATTGGGACTCCCAAATTTGCCTTAACAAAAAAATATGGATTATGAAAAGTATATATATATACAATAGGCCGTTTATTAAATTAAAAACAGTTTTGGACTGTTTACGCAAAGGGAAAAGCTTGAAACCTACGTGCTTTACTTCTGTAATTGAGCCAAAACTGTTTGCATCAACAGGTCACATTAAAAACATTTGTTTGCAAAACTAGTCACTTTTTCATTTTTGTACAAATAATAATCATTGCACATGTTATGAGTGGCCAGATTTATAAAGGAAAAAGAATCGTCCTAAGCAAACTGCCTATTCGTTCCAGATTATAACTTTATTAACTTTGCACTTATGTCCTATTTTTTTGCCTACTCATTCATAGTTATCCAAATTTTAACATGCGAAAATTTAAATATTATTCCTTTCAAGTTGACATTTATTTTGCCAAGATACATATGTTAAAACGTTCATATATGTCGAGAAACAACAACATAAACTTGTAAGGAAGACAAACAATGCATAAGACTTTGATCATTTTTCATTTAGCACAACAACTAAGCTCATCAAGAGGCTAATTAATATCATGTAGAACAAGATTTTCAAACTTTAAACATGCTGATTTTTAATTACTTTCATGACCAAAAGTTCAACATAAGTACAAGGTTAATTTGTGTTTACCTTGTGTAGAAATTTTCAAGCTAGGAAGCAAATGAAAATAGCAAACCAAAGCCAAAAGCAAGCAACTTATGCTCCAAAAAAATCAGCAACTAGGCAGCCTCTTTACACCTTAAAATTGACTTGAAACTTTGAAGTTTATACCCCAAAAAGCTCTTAGTGTTGATGCCTTTTGGTTCTAAACCCCTACACTTAAACCTTATTCTTGTTGGCCCGTATTTGTCACGCCGTACAATCTTCCGCCCGAAATGTGCATGATCTGAAAATATAGGCTGTCCCATTGGGAGGACAGCCTCATGGGCTTGGACTATTGACTTTTGGGCCTATTGGACCGCCAACAAAACATGAGACTAACTTTAAACACAAAAATACAGATCTAAAATTTACTAAAATCAGCCCCAAACACTAAATTAAAACAACTTAAATGAGCCAAATCAAATCCCAGTGACTTAGGCTCCAAACATGCTTGAAAATATTGAAGCAAGGCAATTAAAATACTTCACATTAAACTAGAAACGAGCCAAACATATGAACATAAGAATCTTAATCCTATCCCTAGGCTAAACATACGGATTGAACAAATAGGACTACGGAAAGGAGGTGAAAATTTACATGTTGGTCTAACGAACGTCGCCACCAAGGCATAGCTTGTTGCCATCATGAAACAATTAGAGACAAATCACCCCAACACATGCTTTATCATTAAATCACTAACGTATGAAAGCCAAACAGCCTTATCCCTATCATCTTCATTACAAAAATTCATTAGCATAGCAGCCCCAAAGACCACAACAACGGAGGAGCCAAAATTCACCAGAGTTGAGCGTTACCCGAAATTAAAAAATGCAGATCTGCGCCAAACGGTAAGGATTTCGGGAAAAATAACACCAGAAATGGATAGAGGGGCTCGAAAGCTTTCCGGAATGGTATGGTTTGTATTTTTCCGACTACCGGAAGGCGGTGGTCTGGTGGCGGAAGGCGGTGGTCTGGTGGCGGAAATGTGGTGGCAGAGAGGGGTGGCGGGATTTTCTGATGGTGAGGAGAAAAATGGCGAGGGTTTCCCCAAGCCTTAAGCTTTAGAAGGTGTGTGGGAGATAATGAGATAGATTTAAGCTTATATATGTAGGGAATGGGCCGGGTTTGAGTGTGGGCTGGTGGGCCAAATCATTGGGCTGCAATTTTTCTACAAAATGGCTACTAAAAGTCTACATTACCTAAAATATACACAACTAATTATAATTAAAATCACATAATTTATAATAACATCACAATTAAACACATAACAAGTAACTTTTTTTAATTATTATATTTTTCTTCCTGATTAAATGACAATTTTAGTTTAGAATAAAAACTAAACTTTAAGAAAATTCAGCCAAAATCCTAAGAATCTAACACGGCTATTTGAGGAATTTTAAGAATTTGGTGCCAAAATTAGGTGATTACACTTCCATTTCTTTCCCCTGGTTTTTTGGTCGTGCCAGTTGATACTATTGTAATATAACATGAGTAGACTTATTGGATATACTTCCTGATTGATGATTGGGAGTTTAAATGACTATGTCATGTTTAGCTTTTAGGTAGTCATTACTAACTTCTTGCTTGGTCATTGGGACTATCTGCCTTGGCATTTTGTTATCAGCATTAGTTATACACTCTTGGTTGGTGATGGGACTATCAGCTAAGCTTAATTCCTACTTCTTTTGTTAAGCTTATTTAATATGGAAGATTGAGCTACTGCAAAATTTGAAATTACCAACTGATAAAAAGATGTCCAAAATATTAGTGGAAAGACCGTATATGTAACCAGGATTTGAAACGAGATCTCTTAGATTTAGTCATGTAAAACTTTAATCTTAAGAACTTCAAAGAGACGTTTACATTAGTCTTAATCCAAAATACAATTCAAACTAAGATATTAAGGCAAGTATGATGAACGTCTTTCAGAGACTAGAAGCTAAGCTCTTAAAGAAGATACAAGAAGGCTGCACAAAGGACCTAATAATGCAAGAAAGGAAGGCTGAGCCGCGAACCAGACACCTATGCAACATTATACAATGATAAAGAAGATGATGAATTGTTGTATAGATGTAAACGGTGTGATTCACGTACTCAATTTTAATCAATTGATCAACAAAGACAACCATTTATTCCCTCTCCTTAATTATTTTCCACCTACAGCTGCAATCAAATATTCCCATCTTCAGGTACCATCAAAGCAGTGGCTTGGTGGTTAGTCTCCTGCATGCATCTTCTCTCTTCAATTTTCCTCATTTAAGTGGATAGAATGTTTAGAAGAAAATCAATAATTTTTAGAAGAAAACTCTATAAAGGCTAGTGTTCCTCTGATTCATGCCGGATTGTTGTTAATAATTCTTTCAAGGAATGCATGCATTTATCTTTCACAAGCTTGAAAGCGTTAAGAGTTCATTTGACAATTTTTATTTCATTTAGCCTATTGCTTGAATGATATCATGAGCTGGTCAGCTTCTGTGATTGGATGTGAATCCATTACTTAGCAGTCAGGGAGAGAGACACCAACTGCTGCCCATGGCAAATGTGGGAAACAGTAGTTTCTGAAACTCTAATCTTTGCGAGATAACAGGTGACGCTGTTTCTTCTTCAGTAACAAGTTTCATCTACCCTAGTTGCTTTATCTTATCCTAAAAAATGCGTTAGAAAAAGGTAGTCTCACCTGCGGGTGACCTTAGCTTTAGTTTGTTGAAAACAGACAAAAGATATGAAATAAAAATTTCTAATAAAAGAAGATATTATTTACTATGGATGAAAGCCTAATAGAAATTCTAGATTCGAGCTCTGAGAATTAAGTGCCCGTAAAGAATTAAGCTGACTTGGAACATGTTAGTTGCATTCAAATTAAGCTGACTTGGGACATGTTGGCTCCATTCATTTCTACAAGATTGGCTCGGTTTGGTTTTGGTCAGAACTCAGCTCTACTCAAATCGGCTGGGGCATAGTCGAGCAAACGCAACTGGCTTGGTTGGCTCGATTAATCATGTAGATATCATTTTAAAAGTTAAGTTCATCTCTTCTTTTTAATACATTTACTTCAATAACAAAGTTATCTTGTGCTCCTTTATTTGACGTAAATACATTTTAATCACAGTATAACTTATGTCTGCTTAGTTAAAAAAATTTAGTTTAGGCATTTAAATTATTAATAAGGTTCAATTTTGTATAGTTTTTTAATTCATCTATTGAGCTCTAAAATCCAATTTAATGTTCCATATGTAAAAAGTTTGGATAGACTCTTATTTGAGTCAGTACTAAAGTAAGTTTTGTTAGACATGATCCTGAAACTAGTTGACTTTAATTTGATTATGAAATCTCAACACATGCCAATTAAAGAACCAATTTCACAACTGCAATTTAAGGAATCATTTGGCATGCTAAAGGAAAAAGAAAGTCCAAGCAATTACATTAATGTGGTTGGTATTTTGGCAGTTGCTAGGATAATACTGCCACTCCAACTTTTTAAACAAACTCCCACTTTTCTTTCTCTTAGTACACAGTTCTAAAACAATAAGCAAATGGCTTCTACCTCCTTTAATTTAACAGGAAAATGCAAAGTTTATCAGCTTGTAAGTTGTATATATGTCACTGTTGTAGTAGGTATTACTACTAGGAGTACCAATTATCGAAAGACTATTATGAATATAGCAGGACATCAGGAGCAGAAGATAGCCGTTATCATAACCTAAAAAATACGGCAGGTTACCTGCTATAACAAGTTAAAATACACCGATGTATAAAAATTCTTTAAACTATCTTATATATAAGTTAGAATTTGTATCCAAAGAAAAGATTTCCTATTGTTGACTGCTACTCTTGATTGTTTTTCTTATATGGTTCTTTTTCTTTTTAACATTGGGTTATGAAGAAAAACAAGATTAGTTCATGTGTCTAATTTGTAAGAGGTTGGTCAATGTGATCATGACATATGAACCTCAATGAATTAATATAATACGAGAGCCTATAACTAATCTATTTTCTTATGTATGAAAAGGTGAAAATGACTAACTAAACGCAAGTTAGCTAAACAATGTGCCTATAAATTCTGTGTGTTCCGATTGGAGTAAATGTGTGTGTAGAAACTCGAACAAAGAAAGTGACATCTTTCAAAAGTTGCAAAAAACTAGTAGGTAATTAAAATGGCTAAATTTGGCTATTCTGGTATCCTATTGTTTTGTATTCTAGTAATACTGAGTGGTAGCCATGCTCAGTTACAACTCAACTTCTATGCCAAGAACTGTCCAAATGCAGAGAAGATAATTCAAGGTTATGTGCAAAAGCATATCCTAGATGCTCCATCTCTTGCACCAGCCTTGCTGAGAATGCATTTTCATGATTGCTTCGTCAGGGTAAGTGTATACCCCGTTTTACATGCAGCTATTCATATCTTCTATATGTAAAGCACCAAGGACAGTTAAAGTAACTGAACATAGTGTTTACTTTGTATTACTAGTAAAGGACAATGCCACTCTTGAAGCAATGTAGTTTTCTGATTTTCTTTTTGGTTTTTACAGGGTTGTGATGGATCTGTGCTTCTGAATTTCACTTCAAGTACAAAAAACCAGACTGAAAAAGTGGCTATTCCTAATCAAACACTGAGGGGCTTCTCCTTCATTGACGGTGTGAAGAAAGCAGTGGAAGCTGAATGCCCTGGCATAGTCTCTTGTGCGGATATTGTTGCTTTAGTGCTAGAGACTCTGTTGTGGTCACAGTAAGTACAAAACCGACTCGTAAACTTGTTTCCAAGTTGTTGGACCATATTTGCTTATTGTCATATGTTGGTCAGACCAATAAATAAAGCTGATGTAATAATTAAAGCTGCTAAAAGGAAACCGAAATAACTAGTTATAGTAAGCATGAAAGCGCTAAACTAAATGAAATATATTCTTAATCTCATTGTCTCCCATTATCTTCTTGCATGATAGGGAGGCCCTTACTGGAAAGTTCCTACTGGAAGAAGAGATGGAAGAATATCAAACGCCTCCGAAGCTTTGGCAAAACATTCCTCCTCCAACAAGTAACTTATCCAGTCTCCAGACATTTTTTGCCAGAAAGGGTCTTGACCTAAAAGACTTGGTCTTATTGTCCGGTAAGTCTAAATTAGTATATATATCTACTTCTTCTATGTTAAGAGACTTTTCATGCATACAGTTTCTTTAAACAAAAATCATTATTACGATGAAACAATCTTTTATCAGGTGCACATACCATTGGAATATCTCATTGCCCATCATTTTCATCACGTTTATACAATTTTACCGGAGCTTTTGGCACACAAGACCCATCTCTAGACAGTGAATATGCAGCTAATCTTAAGGCAAAGAAATGCAAATCAGTCAATGACAATACCACAATCGTTGAAATGGATCCTGGCAGTGTCAGTGCATTTGATCTAAGCTACTTTAAGCTTCTGCTCAACAGAAAAGGACTATTCCAATCTGATGCAGCCTTGACAACAAGTGCGACAACAAAGTCATACATTAACAAGCTAGTACAAGGATCACTCAAACAATTCTATGCTGAATTTGGTCAGGCCATGGAGAAAATGGGCAGGATTGAAGTCAAGACCGGCTCTGCTGGTGAGATCAGGAAGCAGTGTGCAGTTGTGAATAGTTAAGAGCAGTCCTTTTCCCTTTGTTGCCATCTTTCAATTTTTGAGTTTGTATTTGAGTGTAATCTTGGTGTGAATGATTCTGGTAGCATGTATCATTGTTTTTTTTTTTTTGGTACTTATTCCAGTTTATTCTTGTATATTGATGGTTTTCTTGAATAACACTAAGAAGCAAGTGCTGCTTTATGTAGAATTTGGATTGTGGACTTTTTACTTAAAGAGGTTATCTTTTCTTCCCATTCTGACCTCTCTTTTTCGACACTGGTACTTCTCTGATGATTGAAGTTGTTCTGGTCAAATCTGATCCAAATAGATGGGAGAGACAATGCTGTGAAATCCTTTTGGTGTGAAGGAGAAATATTCCTGATGATTGAATGTTTATGGTATTATGGACCGATGATTCTGAAAACCTTTTTTATGAATGCAAGAAAATATCTTTTACAGTCTCGGAAGGGTCAGTTAAGTTTTTTGGTCCTGAGTATCCATTTCTTAGCAGTCAGGGAGAGAGACACCAACCTGCTGCCCATGGCAAATGTGGGAACCAGTAGTTTCTGAAACTCTGTTCTTTGCATGATATCAGGTTGTTCTTCTGCAGTAACAATTTTCATCTACCCTGTTTGCATTTGTAGTCAGGTCTTGTACTCATTTTTACCCCCTTATAACCAAATCTCAGTTTAAGCCTCATTTATTCCATTTCCTTTTTCTTGTATCAACTGTGCTTATTCAGGGAGATACTTTGGTGATAAGTTACTGTTATTTGTTAGTCATAGTTCACTTCTGATATGATGATTGGGACTAACCAGCTGCTAAGACATCTTTAATTGTCATATTTATGTCACCATGGGAATAAATTGCAAGTTAAAAAATCAGTATACCTATTTTCACTTTCCTTTTGGTAGAATCATGTCTGTGAGAAATAATCAGTACTTTTGGTAGAATCATGTCTGTGAGAAATAACCACTGATTATAGCATGGAAAAGCACATTCCTCAAATGCTTTTACACTTCGACGGAGCTTTTAAAACTACTAAGCCTAAAATATCGACATTGTTCCGAAGAAAGTCGGATATTATCAAATGGAATTGTAACATTAGTGTCTGACTTATGTACATGAGAGTTAAAAAAAGAAAACTGCAAATCATGAAACAGTCTGCAATTCATTCAATGGCATAATTAAAATAACATACATTCACTAATAGAATAACTTATTGCAAGACAACCCTATTCTGTAATTTAACATTCCTTTACAATTCTTTTGGGATCTAAATTAAATATTCCTATTTCATGATGCATCTGATCTTCCATAACATTGTAAATAGTTTGGTCATCTGCTGTACTCTTCTGGCTTCTGTTTTCTTCACTACTACTACTTGGTGATGCTGATGGTTTTGGAGATACATTCTCTTCCTCTGCCTTTTTGAGTTTGTTTTCTTCCTTCTTCTTATTAATTTTCCTTTTACCCAACATCGACACAAAATCATCCACCAAATCTTGATTTTCATCACCAAAGATTTTGGCAGCTGTATCATAAACCTCCTTATTGGAAAGTTTACCCTTTGAGAGTTCTTTAATAGCATCCAAGCATGCCAAATACGCACCGGGTTCATTACCAAAACGTTTCCTGACTTTGTTCATAAAAGCAATGCAAGGCCTTAACTTTGTAGTGTCGGGAACACTACTCATGTTCTTTCTGAATTGCCTAGGTGGCAGGGATGGTAACGTTGATTGGATTTCAGGAGGCAAGAACATACGATAGCCATGTAAGAAATCATCGTGCGATTTGAAAAGAGTCTCCAATTCTGAAACAAGAGGTTGAGCATCCAACTCTCCAGTTGCAAACCGACGCATGAGTTGTCGGTAGGTGGCGTACATGTTAGGATGGGACTCTAAACGCTGGTTGAAGGCAATGACAGCACCAACACTAAAACCCATGGTTAAGACAAGACTTTAGTTTGATTGTAAAGGACAATGTAAACGGCAGGTTTGATCATGCAAGAATTATATATATGTGAAGTTCCTCAGAAACCTCAATCCTAAGTACGCTAGGAATAGGTTTATGGGTGTCCTAATTATGTTGGAATACACTTATGTCCAATGTAATAATGTTCTTTTTCTAAAGTCGTTTAAGAGTACTAATTAAAGTAAGGGTTTGACTTATACACACTATCAAGTATCAACTCATATATAAAGATTTAAATATCCACATAATAATTTTATTCTTAGTATTTTCTCAATAGATCAAATTAAACCATACTGTCTCAAGTACTAGTACTTTTTGTTGTCCATAATCGACTGTCTTATTTTATTTCTTGTCAGGGAAACAAGATATATTTGTTAAACGTTTCTCAGGCATATTTTTGTTGATTAAGTTAGGACACTTTTAAGTTTTGGTTTAACTTAACAGAATTAGATTGAATCTATATTCTTCTTATGCTTAATTCCATATTAGCATGCTCTCAATATATCTAATCCTCAGATCTCACAACTTGCATTGAACAACCGAGAGTTAAATTGAACAAGAATTCAAGTACAATCCAGGAATATGCGCTACTCAAGGAAAGGGAAAACTAGCTCAGGAACAACTGAGAGTTCAGCTAAGAGAGAAAAAACTGAAGAGGCAGGATTGTAATCTTTTGAATGGATTTCGGAGCTAAAATGGACAATTGTTTTAGTTGAGCAACATAAATGGGTTTAGTCGGGACGACTTTTATGCATTTCCGCTCTTTATAACTCCTGACTCATATCTTTCATCTACCACCACCGATTACCTCTCATTTCTTATCTTTTCTCACATCTCTTATCAGCAACAAGAAACGGTTTTTTTTCTCTCGTCATGGGCAGAGTAAATGTATCATTTTATTGGGTAGCAAAGTGTTACATGAAAATAATTCAATCAGATATAGTTTACCTCGTAAAAGTAATTCCAAAGTGCTAAAACCTTATAATACTTGAGGTAGAGCTGAGTACTAAAAGGACAACTCCCTATGCCCCTAGACGTTACTAACTAGTATCTCAACCCATTCTTCCCGTTCCTAATTAACTAAAGCAAAACTACAAGAGAATTTGCCATATTTGATAGAACATAGTCATTTTATTACCGTGCATTAATAATCACTTAAATAAGATGGTTACTCTTAAATTAGCTTGTTCAGAGTAACATGACTACGCCTTAAAATGATGTATATTGAATAACCAAGCCATCACGCTATCCATATAAGTGAAAATAAATATTATCAGACAAAAACCGACTCATCACAAACAATTACAATAACCTACTGAATATAACTTGCAGGTTAGCATGTATTCAACCAATGATAACCAGGGATGAACAAATATTTTGACATAGCAAGTCGGCGTTTGTTCTACCGACTTAGTCCACTTGTTTAAATATTTGTTCCGTCAGTCCGTCCAATTGCTCCGTTTATTAAATGCAGAAGTGCTGATACACCCATATTTGTTACTTTTTAATTGAGTAATCCATTTATGTTGCTCAACTAAAGAAATAACCCATTTTGGTGCCGGATAACAGTTACAATGTAATTATACAATTGAATATCAAGAAATGAATCTT
>JBBBVM010000743.1:0-10958 GCA_037355625.1 Petunia x hybrida | reverse complement strand
AGGCTCTCCTCTTCTCTCTATCAACAGGTTTGTAAAGATCAATTTCTATTAAATTACTCTCTTCTTTGGCCTTGATATTTGTTTCCTTTTCAGCACCCTCCACTTTCTTCTCACATACACTGCATACGCTCGCATCATTTTTCTCATTAAGCTCTTGTAATCTTTTAAGAAGGTCAACATTGAGAGCCTCGACACTTTGTACTCTTTCTAGCAACTGCATTTGCAGTTGTTGATCAGTGTCACACTGTGTGCAAATTCCAGTGCCACTTGAGGCCTCAACAACATCACTTACGCCAGCTCTATCTCCAGCCTCTTCCTCCAGCTTCTCCTAGAAAAGCATCACTTCCACCACCTCTATCTTCAGTCTCTTCCACTCCAACATCTCCTAAAAATCATCACTTCCACCACCTCTATCTCCTGCCTCATCTACTCCAATATCTTCTACAAAAGCATCACCTACACCACCTCTATCTCCATGCTCTTCTACACCACCATATTGTGTTTGTAAAGAACTCTCATCCATTCCAGTTGTATGTTGTGATGGTTGGGACAGTTGAATGTCTTGCTCCACAGCATGTGCCTTTGTTATTGCTGTCGCCTCTTCTAACTCTTTCCTCAATCTATCAATTTTTTCATCAGGTACATCAGGAAGTCGCCTAAATTCCCTCAAAGAAACTAGTTATGATTCCCGAAAAGTAGGGACAAGAAACGGATGCACCTCCGTCTGTAGTTAACAAATATAAAACATTAACAAGCATAGGATCAAATGAAAAGGAAAATCAAAAGTAAAAATTTTTTTAGCTTACATCTACATGGTCACCTTCACATACGCCAAATGGATCAATTTCTTGCCACCACAACACCGTTTTTTAACACTGCCACTTTAGCATCTTTGGCACCTTGGGCACATATTCTTTATGATTAATACTTCCAATTAAAGGTATAGCTTCATAAATCTAAGCCTTATATTGAAGAATTAAAATCAGTCCATCATACCAACTTATCAATTCAAACACACACAAGAACAAGAAAAAATCAAAGAAATTAGAAAGATTTATACCAGGAAGACATAAGAGAAACCAAGATCTGCAACTTATAAACGGGAGTGATATTGTCATTATCTAACAGAAGTTTGGGCTTATTCTTCAGCTCTTCAACAAAAATAAAAAGGTTACAGTGGCCCATGGATAGCTCCCAAAGAATTGTAAATCGTCTGCAAATATTATCCAACTATTCTCCACAAACTTGTTGTTAGGGGGTCCCATCAGTACCATATGCACAAACCAAACCATGCTCATCTTGAACTTCTCCTAAAGTGTCAAAGTCATCGGACTCTATTCTCGTCTCAAGGTCTGGCCCCGTTATTTTCTTTTTACCATTAAGTACTCTTTTCAAAAATGCGCGAGCATTGCCGCATTGCAAGAGCAAATTGACCTCTTCTTCTGAGGGCCTACCCCAGCATTCAAGACCAGTCACGATCACATATTCTCTCAATCCAAAACAAAGTGGCTTGTCGTTGAATATAAACCATATCTCGTGTCGCTTCTTGCAGTCCTTTATTTCATAGATAAGGATATTGTAAACTAGCTCTCCATTGAATTTTCATTTGGTAGTCATGTCTAGGAACTGACCAAAACAACTTGCCTCAAAGTCTTTATATATATTATGTTTCTTTAACAACACTTTAAAGTCATCAAATTTTTGCAACGGGCACCTTTGGGTTGTTCTCCCTGGGGCAGGACCATATTTATCAAAAGGTGTCCTGAATCGGTAAGAGGATATGTCAATTTGCGTCAGGTATTGAGGGTTTATCAAGATCCTCTTCATTAACATATTCTTCCTATATATTATGAGGAACCACAAATGATTCTATAAACTAATTTAATCAGTAATCGTTCGATTAAACAACAAAACAAGAGAAAGCATTTTCTTTACATAAGCCTTGAAAAAAATACCTCATGGACAAGCCTTTCTACTTCCTGCATAATGATATCTTCTCTGTTGTCATCTTCACGATCTTTCTCCAGTCAGTTTTCTCCATTTTCTTCTTGTCTAGTTTCTTTTACTCCATTTTCATTTTCTTTTTCACCATTTTCTTCCTCACCACTTTCTTCCTCCCTACTTTCTTCCTCTTCTATTTCTTCCTCTTTCATTTCTTCGTCTCCAGAGTTAGGAACACACTTAGAATCATCACTTGAAGATTCTTCAACTACTACAGGCTTCTTCCTTTTTCTATCCTTCACATCGCTTACAGAAGGTTTACCGGCGGATTGTATTTTGACTATGCTTCTTGATCTTGTATATGGATGGCGTAAAGGTTTTGCAGGTTCTGCGTATAACAACTTTCCTTTTCGGGACACCTTCTTACCCATACTGAGTGGGTTCTTAGTCCTGGCCATAATCGTCTATTAGGATTTAGACACTCAAATTTTGGTGTTTTTAGCAGAGGATGGAGATGAAACGGTGGAGAGAAAGTTAGGGTTGAGGTTCAAATTTGGAGAGGGAATAATGATTTATACATTTTTTAGGGAATTCTAAGTCATAATTTGTTTAATTTTCCTTTCAAATTTGAGGGAGGGAAGATACATTTTGAAATTTTTCAGTAACTCTTGTTACTCTTAGTTTGTTTAATTTAAACAATTGGGGAAAATCAACCAAATATTGTTGTAATTAATATACATAATTTTTTTTTGAACAGTTACCTTTAATGAAATTGAATTAAAACTAAATTATAACTTGAAATATTTCAAAAAACAACATTTGATTAAATATAATGTACATATATTTTAATAATATAAAATAAATTATGTATTAACTAAAAAAGTAGGGAATTAATTTAAGAAATTACGGGCTAATATATAAATGTCAATATATTATCAAGAATAAATACATATGTAACATTATTAAACAAGCCACATGCTGAACATGCTTTATGTAATAGCACAAGACGGAGGACTTAGAGAAGTTGTAAGTATTTTTTGTCGACCCCTTGTGTGAAATCTCCGGATAATTTTTGGTTTTAGTGTCAACTAAAGCCATTTTAGACATTCCCCCATGTTTTTAGCCTTGTTTGATGGATCAATGAATAATAGACTTAAAAAATTAGTGCTGCCTGATGGGTCAATGAAGGAATTAGCTAACACAACCCAAATTTTGGACTAGGCCGTGCGGGCACCCGACTACCTCCTCTAGACCTGTCGGGAGAACCCTATCAACTGAATCAATTCAAATGTTGTAAAATTTACTTGGGAACAGTAAAAAATTATCCAAGCTAACCAGAATGACATAAGACTAATTCAAGATAACCCATCGGAAAACACACACACACACACACACACACACACACACACACACACATATATATATATATATATATATATATATATATATATATATATATATGAAGGGCATAAACGCAAGCTGCCTGAATAAACACATCTAACTACCCAACATTATAGGTTTAGAGATTTTCAGATCAGACATCTAAGGAAATCCAAGAAAATATATACATCTCTCGAAGGAAGCAAAATATTACATAACTAGAACACCTATAACTGGTAGCCTTTATGAACAAGCTAGCTCACCATAGACAGCTGAGATTGCCTCGCTCCTCACTCGCGATGCTGGCTGGGCCTTGGAGCAGAATCTGCTGAAATGAAAAGACACAACAAGGAATCAAAGGGGGAGTGAGTCATAAGGACTCAATAAGTGAGGAGTAACTAGTTATCTCGAAGGATAGATAAGCTGGTCCTAGGAACATAAATAATAGCAACCAAACAGATAAGCCAAGCACAAATAATTGATGCAAAAATTTCATATAATATGCAACACACCAATAAGATATGAAATGAATGAGTCATGATGCAATGGGGTCACATGTGCCCGAATCTATTTCCGACATGGGACTTTCATTGACTACCAGGATATACATGCAATAATAATTCTTCACCGGCGCAGGATTCTCATCATCTACTGAGAAGTACATGCAATAAAAACCCTTCACTGGCGCGGCACTCTCATCGTCTACCGGGAAATATATTTCATAGTCATAACTAGAGTACAACACCCCTACTTTCAATGAAATATAAAATCAATGTCACAACATATGATGTACAACATAGACCCTAAGCTAAGGCGTAAGAAGTACGCCTATCGACAGCTAACACGTAAAGAACACGTGGTAGAATATCCACAAAAATGGATATAATCACTTACCTCTATCTGAAGAAGCAGCCCACTACTCAACAATCATTTTTCCCTGCTGAATCTCCTCCAAATGTTCTCTCTCTATTAAAGACATAATACAATTAATACCAAAGCTATCGGTTAAATATTCCCAACCTAAAGCTAAAATGGTTAAGAAGTCAATTTAAAATTTAATGCCGGGCTCACGAAGTCAAACCCAAAAATCAAACTCACAATCGTGTTATCCAATAACACCCAAGTCTAAGTATATCCTCAAATACCCATTTGAGCTCTCCAATCTTAATATTTTCACAAGAAATTATGGAACTAACACGACCCAAATTCTGGCTAGGCCGTGCAGTCACCCGACATCCTTCCCTAGACCCATCAGGCGAACCCTTACCAATTGAATTTGGAAAATAAAGATAAATTCAACTCCTAAATAAGAACAAGACTTAGATAAAGCACAGATATACTGATACCTCTAAGTTGTACAAAAGAAATTACAGCTGACTACCCAACATACTAGGTTTAAAGCTATCCAGACTAGACATCTAAGAGTACAAAAGAATGCCAACACCTCCTGATTGGAGCAAAATACAACTGGAATAGTAAATATAAAATTGGTGGTCCGAATAAAAGCAGGCTCACCTTGACAGCTGAAGCCGTCTTCGATTCTTAACAATGTGGCGAACTCAATCCTGGAGCGAACCTGCCGGAATGAAATAAATAAACAAGAAACAAACAACAAACAAGGGTGAGTCAAAAGGCCTTTTTAAGTGGGGCAGACTAGCCACCTTAAAGAATAAGATAGCCAGGGAAAAGGAAAGCAGATAAACCAAATTCACCTAATCTGAACCACAAAAGGCAAAGTCAGATAATAATGGGAAATGCGTATAGAATCATAAACTCACAAACAACCAGGAACATAAGATAGATTGAACATATAGGTATCCCGGACATATCAACAATCAGAAATACATCTTACTGTATGTAAATACTGTTGTGGCGTACAACCCGATCCATATAGTTATACTGTTGCGGCGTGCAACCCGATCCATATAGTTATACTGTTGCGGCGTGCAACTCGATCCATATATTTATACTCCTACGGCGTGGAACCCGATCCATATATTTATACTATTACGGCGTGCAACCCGATCCATATAGTTATACTGTTGCGGCGTGCAACCCCATCCATATATTTATACTATTACGGCGTACAACCCCATCCATATATTTATACTAATGCAGCGTGCAACCCGATCCATATAGTTATACTGTTGCGGAGTGCAACCCGATCCATATATTTATACTGTCACGGCGTGCAACCTGATCTATATATTTATCAATAGACATAATAATAAACACACAATCTACTACACATATCATCGGTGCGGGACTCTCATCGACTACCGGGAAGTATATGTCAAGCTCACAATCAGAGTGCAATGCTTCTAATGCAATATCAATAACAAGACATAACATATAATATACAATGTAAATCAAAAGCTAAGTCGTAATAAGTACGCCTATCGGCAGCTACACACGTAAGGAACACGTGGTAGAAAATCCACAATGCCAAATGCCTCCAAAGAAATGGATATAATCACTTACCTTTTTCCAAAGTTAGCATTGCTATTAAACAACCGCTTTGTCCTTTGGATTCAGTGCCAAATGATCCTGCTCTATTCAATAAGCAGAAAAATATATCAAATAAGCCTAAAGGCTTCATTCCTTACATCTTAGAACAATCCGATTAGGAACCGATACCCTATTCGCATACGCAATACGCAGGCCAGGCCTCTATACTAGATTCAAAGTCACATAACCAAATCCTAAATAAATTACATTTACGGGTTGCCCATAACTCCGTGAATTCGAATATATAATCAATTTCATTATCGGGGTCCAGTTAACCCTTTAAACTATCAATTTAACTTATTAGAACGATGTCTAATATCCCCATTTCTACCGTAAAAATATATTCAAACACACGTAATAAACTAAAGTAATGAATTAACATCATTACCTGAATGTTTCGGACTGAAAATTCTACAATTTTCCTTCTCCTTTTCCTTTCCTTTTTCTCTTTTTCTGCAATTTATTCGTTGTTTTCCTTTTTCTGTATCGTTCCTTATTTCTTGTTCTCTTTTATGTTTTGGAAAGCAGCCCACGACCTCTTCTTTCCTTTTTATCCTTTTCTTTTTTCTTTTCTATTTTGTTTTCGTGACGAAAATTAAAACGGAACTCTATGAAACTCGGAATAATCCCAAATTTCTCAAGCAAGTTATACAAAATTTATGTGACGTGCCCGCTAAGGCGGATCAAATCGGATTAGTAGGTATTTTGTTCATGTCAGTTCGTACAACCATTCATCACATTTACACTGCTCAAGAGGTAGCACTTAGTTATATAGTTTGGAAATGAAATATAAAGTCCCTTAGAAAGAAATCGTCTTTTTAGAATGATGTCCATGAAAATGAGTATATTAATGTGTTCTTTGTGAAGCCTAACACTACTGGAATAATATGAACTTTGCTTTGAATTTTGTAGTTTGACAATTGTTACAATATTTTATAGACTTAATTGGCCTATATAATTGTTGTGCGATGTTTCAGTAGATGAAGATCTATGTTGAATCGTTGATGGTGACGACTGCTAACCTGTTCTTTAGGCACCTTTGTTATGCTTGTACTACGAATGTGGAACTCTCTTAAAATAGTATGACATAAAAAATTTTTCAAAAAAATATGATAGAAATACTAGATAATGGGATAACACTATTGGTTAGTTATTTTTATTTTGTTTTCCTTTGGTTCTTTATTTTTAACTTCTTGTCCAAAGAAGATCTCGAAATCTTAAACCTGACTTTGATATATAAATCCAATAGTGATTCATTGGCTGATCTCAAAATCTTACACCTGATTTTGATATACAAATCCAATAGTCATTCATTGATTCTTTCTTTAATCTTAAATATAACCTTCTTGTGGGACTATATTGGATATGTTGTTGTTGTTGTTGTGTAGTAGTAGAGATACATAAAAAAATATCTAATACATATTAAATATTATTGTTGAACGGACTTATAGTTGTAAATCGGATGACGGGTACATGCACGTATTCTTTTGGTTTATATACATCTTTTGAAAATAATTTTCTCTATCACAAATAACTATTACTCTTTAATTTACTAACATATTAAAGAAGACATATCTTGATCGAATTTCTGTACAACTTATACATGATACTGTTTTCAATCTACAACTTCTTGATATATTTGCAGCTGTGAAAAAAAGGAGGCTACAATTTCTTAAAAAGAAGGCAACAACTTTAATATTTCAAACAATTTCAACCACAGATGATGTTGCTTATGTTAACTTTTAAATTATATGTTGAGATGTAAAATAAAAGCTATTGTTGTATAGCCGAAAATTTGATATATTATAACATTTGCAAAATCATTCAAATATTGTTCATACATTACTTTCGTTCATTTGATAGCAACTTTTAGTATAATTGTGCATTGCAAAGATGATAAATATCGGTTCAATAGGTTTATCATCCATCGGTATTTTAAATTTTATTTTCCCCTTCAATTTACAACCAACTCATCACACATTTATTATAATATTTTTATAACTTTATATTATATATATAGAGAGAGAGATGCATGACGTTCAACATATGTACCTATAGACTACTCAAAATCTATCTACAAAAATATACACAAATCACATACATGACTCAACATCATATACTAAATGATGCAATCCGGATTGGTATCCAAAGCCGTGGGGAGTTTACGCTCAACATGCGGGACTTAAAACGCTTTAAAGAGAGCTTGGAATCCAAGATTCAAGTCAAAGAAGGCCAAAAGACCAAAATACAAGCTTGCTGGAATTCTGGAAAGAATATACCCTGCGCGATCGCGAGCTAAGCCACGCGATCGCGATGAAGGTCCAAATTGCTCTGCGCAATCGCGTGGTTCCTTGCGCGATCGCGATGAAGAATCGATCAGGCAGCTTTCCAGAATTAGCTGAAGGTGCATTTTAGACCATTTATCATTGTAAATACATAGCTACTATAAATAGTCTAATCCTAAGCTTAGTCGTTAGTAGGGGTGGGCACAAAACCGAAAAAACCGAAATACCGAACCGAACCGAACTAATTCGGTACTTCGGGTTCGGTTTTTTGGTTTTTCGGTTCGGGTTCGGTCCTAAAAATTTTTGAACTTCGGTCTTCGGTTCGGTCTTCGGTTTCGGGCACCCCGGAACTTCGGGCCCCGAAATTCCGAAAAAACTGATTTTTTTTTTTTTATAAAAAAAACCATTAACAAAAAACATCCACCATTACATATTACGTATATTTCCTAGATTGATTCGTATAATTTCCCTTTTTTACTTATTGTATTTTAATGTCTAATTAGTGATTAAATGCAACATATATAAAAAATTAAATAATTGAACTAAAAATTCATTAGGAAATGATAAATTAGCTGAACATCCCTTTAGTTTGAATAAATCATTTATGTTAAGTCATCGCGATATGATATTACGAGTATTCAATCATTTATATTTTGTAATTTGATGTATTTTTGTTAATCTTATTTTTTGACTTTGAACAGGTATGTACTTTGCCTTTCCTTTCCCTTTCTTGTTCGGCCTTTTTTTTTTGGCTATAAACTTTGGTTTAAACCGAAACACCGAAGTACCGAACTAAAAAACCGAACCGAACCGAAATATAAAAATTATGGACTTTTCTACACTTCAAACCGAACTGAAGACCGAAGTAACGGACTCCTACTTCTAAAAACCGAATCGAAGAACCGAACGCCCACCCCTAGTCCTTAGTTAGTTGATGTTTATGTGAGAATAGAAGAACTTAGAAGAGGCCGAGCCCTTCTCGTTGAAGGCCGAGGCTTCGTGTATCCCTTTTAGCTTGGAACCGAGTGGATGTCATTCTAGTATGGATCCTCGATAGGTTCAAGTTTCTTTCTTTCTCTCGGATATTCAATCGTATTTGAATCGAATATCCTTTCTTTCTTCTATTTCTGTCCTTCCCCGTCCCTATTTTCTCATTGTTGTGTTTACTTTATCGCTTCCGTTTCTTTATCTTGCTTCCGCGTGGTTTAGTTCGCATCATTTGGTATCAGAGCAAGGCTCGGATTTCGTTCTTACGAATCCACGTTGCTTGTTCATCGTGTCTTTAGATTCGTTTTCTTATTGTTATTGTTCTTGTGAAAAAAGAGAAAAAATTGAAATTCGTGTTGTTTGAAACAAATTCCCCATCCATTGAAAAGTACTGGGGATTGATCTATATTGTTTTCCCATTAATTTGGTACCCTCATATCACGTTTTGGTGATACAGATTGAAAATTTGAAAATCAAAGTTCTCATTTTTACCCTTGTTCTTGAGCTTGAAAACATTAATTATTGTGTTTGATTGTTTGTTCGGACGTGAATTTCATCAGGGTTTGTTGGGAAACATTATACAACTTTGGGTACCTTGGAAATCGATGAACGGGCTGAATCGAGGTGATTCAAGTGAAAAGTTGAAGCTGAAAATCGGATTCTGCTTCAACTACAGCAGACCTGCGCTATCGCGCAAGCCCGAGCGCTATCGCGCTGAGTAAACTACACCTTCTACGTGATCACGCCTACATCTACGCGACCGCGCCCTGTTAGCAACAATTCCTTTGCGCGAACGCGCACCAACTCACGCGACAGCGAAGTGAAAAATTAATTTTGGAATTATTTGTGCTGCGGGATCACGCGCCTCGTGACGCGACATCGAAGAGTAACATTTTTTCCAGAATTCCAGTTTTGAGACAGAATATTCGCAACAACTTCCGGACAGTTTCCAATCATTAAAACTCCAATAATTTCATCAAATATGGTGAGTTTCTAGATCACAAACTAAATTTCATCCAAATCCGAATCCGTTTCGTGCCAATTCGATTCGAGTCTTTCTTGTGTCACTTCCTTAGTAGTCTTGTAACTTCTCTCTTTTAGTTTCATTGTTTGTTCTCTTTGTTCCTAGTCCGCTTGTGTGTCTTTATTCATTTTTTGGTGTCTTATAAATTCCATTCCGAACCTATACTTGAACGTGCTAGTTGTTGATTTTATCACTTTGGTTCCTATAAAGGGGATAAGGCCATATTTGAGAGGAAAAAGGCTAAGAGTGGTGAGAACAATAGAGTGTGGTCATAAAAGCCAAAGACCTTGAGTATATACACGAGTGGAAAGAAAATTGAGTGAACATTACTTGAGTGATACACGTGAAGGAGTGAACTTGTGATGTCCTTTACTCTTATTTGTCATAGCTATGGCTTCGAATGATGATTGTGGAGGGTATAGTTCGTGTGGAGATGATGGAGACTATGGTTCCTTTGATGGTGATGACAGATATTGCTATGATGATTTCGGGGATTATGGTTCGTATGAGGATGAAGCGGGTCATTATGATGATCGTGAGGTTAATGAAGACTATGAAGCTTATGATGATGAAAGTGTTAATCCTTATGCTTCTAGTCAAGAATTCGAAGATGGTGACGCTTCAAGGCATGATGTTCCTACTTACTCTTCTTGCGATGAATTTGAACATGATGAAAGTGGCATTGAGGGAATTGATGATGAAGTCGATCGTATGAATTGTTCATTTGCATCTTCTCTTGGTGTTTTTTGTGTGTACAAAGGAGTAGTAGAAGTCCTTCCATTGGTATAGGAGGAGAGGGTGGTTGTTCCATGGGAAAAGGGAGGCTTGCCTAT
>JBBBVM010000742.1:0-133676 GCA_037355625.1 Petunia x hybrida | reverse complement strand
GTTCGAAGTCAAGTGAGCGCCCCTTGACAAATTTTTGAGCAAACAATCTAGAACCAAAGTCAAGGCTGCCGAACACACAGATTAGCTCAGCCCTGCGTGGCTTGTTTTTATTGGTCACCTGTGACCATTTACTGTTTTATCCTTAGCATAGCCTATAAATACTCCATTACATTTCATTTGTAAGTAACAGTTGTTGATGAATATTGATATAGCAGTTGCTATTGAGTGTCTCCGATGGAGCCCGAACCCCGAGTGGGATTTTAAAGAACTTGTGTCAATCGGTGTGAGTCGTTTGAACATTTTCTTCTTGGTCATTCAATTTGCAAGAAGCGTTGTCTTTCTTGAGGATTGTTGCTTAGTATAGGTGATTCTTGACCTTCATTCGATCGAGCTTGAGACTAGTTCCTCAACGTTCTTTTGAATCGAAGCAAGATTTGTCTTGCTTCTATCTTTAATTTATAGTTGTTTCTTCTGCATTCTTCGTGTTAGCTTAACCTTCGGGTTTGCTTGCACCAATTATCAAGGAGCAAATATTACCCATAACCTTGCATCTAGCATGAAAAAGATTCTCTTTTGATCCAATTCTTCTTTAATTCGAGTTCCGTAGTTTACCAACGTCCCCAAATTCATCTTCACATGGTTCTTCATTGTCTCTTCCTTTGCCACTATCTCCCGTTTGATATCCCCCATCTTCCATGGCAATGATTTCTCTTCTATTTGGATAATCTTTCATCATATATCCAAGCCCATGACACTTACGACACCTAATAGTATAGAAGAAGATTTATATTGAGCAATGTTACCTCCCTCCTTTCCTTCCAATGTAGTCTTGCCTTTGTCAACCTGATTCTTGAAATCGTGTTTTGTCTCATTAGGCTTGTCCCATTTTTTTAGAGACTTCCAAGTGTCTTTTCCTTTGTTCCATGATGAATTAGCAGCCTTTGACTTCTAGCTTTTGTCATTCTTGTTTCCTTTTTCAACTTTCAAAGCCGCTTGAAGTTCGTATTCTAAAGTTTCATACTTATGCAAACTCGTATGAGATGAGATTTTATTGTTTAAATATGCTGGAAACCTTTGAATGAAAAGATTCTCCCTATCTTCAATGTTGGCCCATTCTTGTTTTCTCTAAGTCCTCAAAATACTCTTCAACACTCTTACTACCTTTCCTCTAAGTGTAGAACTTTTTAAAATGTCTTCATGGTAGTAATTCCGTACAAATCTCCTGTTCATGATGGATTTCATCTCTTCCCAATTTGCAATTGGATCAAGTAGTTGTTGATCTCTTTGTCTCTTGTATGATTCCCACCAAGTAGAAGCAATCTTCATGGAATTTGATACATTTTTTACTTGAAAGATTCTCTCACTCTAATTATCCATTCTAAGTATTCTTCCTGGTCACTACTTCCTTTAAAAGTAGGAAGAGTCAACTTGATGATGTTCAACCCTCTGTCTTGCTCTTCATAGTTGAACCTTGTATTTTAATAAAAAAAATTATTCCCATAATCATGCCTACCATATTATCTCATTCATTTTGGGTATACTCTTCTTCTTCTTCTCTTCTTCTTCTTCTTCTCTTCTTCTCTTCTCTTCTTCTTCTTCTTTGAAATGACCTTCTTGTGGTGGTTGGCGATTTTGTGGATAAACCCTTGGTTGTCTTTGGGGTTGAAATGAAAGTTGGAGTTGATGTTGATGTAATGGAATCCCTCTTTGTACAAAATTAGCTTGAGCATGTAATCCTTGTTGCACTAGATTAGGATCCAAAGGAGTGCAAGGAGTTGATGGAGAAGCATTAGTTTCACCTTGTTGATGTGGAGGAGTTCCACTCACCAAGAAATTCACTTTTTCCTCTTGAACTAGCATCATATTCTCCATATTTGAGAACCTTCCATTAATCATATCGAGCCTCTTCATCATGGCCTCAAACATTTACTCCATGGGATTGGAAGATCCTTCACCCATATTCAATTTTTTCTACAAAATGAACAAACAAGTTAGCAATAAAATTCCTCACAAGTTGCTCCCTTAGTGTATACGCTCAAGTTTTATCTTGATTACTCGTGTATTACTCTTGAATTTGGCTCTTAGTCCCCTCTTTGATCTCACTTGCTCAAGCCTTTTACTGTTCAAAAGCTGAGACTCAAAGTAGCTTCAAACTATGATCCAAGTCTTCACAATAAGTTCCTTTCGTCTTCAAGATAGAGTGGAATTGATGTTTAAACAAGTATGGACAATTTAAGACTTGAGCCAACAAAATTCACAACGAAAATAAAGAGAAAAGCAACAACAAAATTAGCACGAATCAATAAAATGGACACAAAAAATTAGATGGACTAATATTATATTATATAATTAAAGAAGGCAAACAAAAATGAAAAGTAATGAAGAAGAACTCAAACACTACACTGTAAGACTCTCAATGATTGCCGATTACACTTTGTATTCAACAATAGTAGAATTGTTTAAGCCTAAAATAAGTCGTATAGGTTAAACAATTAATTAAGAATGAGGTCACAAGATATACAGTAAATACAGTAGAAAAGTAAATAAATAAAAGAGAGAAATAATGAGTAAGAAAAGTAAAGTAGTCTTATTCCTTGAGAATAGCCGGAAACTCTGCGTGCTTTCATCTGATTGGTTGATATCGATTCCATGCATCTTTTCAAGAACTGCTATTAACTGCTCCGAACTGTTCCATATGTCCAGCAATAATGATGCTTGACCGTTTCATATGTCATCCTTATCTCTTTTTCTGTCTATAAAGAGGGACTAGAAAAATCACAAAATCTCTTCAGAAAATACTTCACTTCTTCAACAATTTCTTATAATAGTGAAAAATTTTTTTTCGTCAAAAATGTTTGCCTTTAATTGTTGACACCAAATTTTGTCCCTCTCTGTTTCAATAGCCACTATTCGGACGAAACCGCACTTATAACCACACGAGTATCATACACTCACTCTTATTCTAAGTCACTACTTCACACACAAACGCCAATTAGGCTATTTTAAAGGCATTTGCACAAGCGATTTTTATTTTATAAAATTTGCATATTTCGTTACAACTTCTTGTAATTATTCGCATTCTTAAAAAAATTACCCTAAATTATTTTAAACATAAAATAATAATTTTTCTTAATTATTTAGCTCTCACAATTAATTATCTTATTTTTATATAATTTTATAAGTATTATATACAATTTTTCTATGGATTTATATGTATTTTATACATAATTATACACCATATATACAATTTATACACACACTCATATACACCTTAGCTTTTTGCCACCTACGCACCTACGTGTCCAAATCTTGGCCGTCAACAACATTAATCCAACGGCCAGGATTAAAACTTTCTTTTTTAATTATACAACCAACCCCCAAACCCTTGGACCCCCTTTCATTTCCTCCTAAGTCCTCAGCTGCCACGACCTTTCTTCTCTCTCTCGACGGACCCCTACATCGCCACTGTTCATGGCGATTTCCGGCCATTTTTACCGGCGGAATTTGTAAAGAATTACATCATCATGTTCCTCTTCTCATCCGCTACAAAACCTCTATGCTTTTGTTGCCATTTGGACAAAGGTCAAAATTGACCCCTCGTCGATGAGAACTCCAGTCGCCGGAAAAGTCTCGGCCATGGTTAAACGGTAACCCTTCCCTTTATTTTGATGTTCCTGGTCCTAGGTAACATTACACCTAAATTTGCCTAACTTTTGTTCATGCATTAGTGTGCCTAGTTATTATTTGTCGATTAGTTAAAGTAGAGGACCCTACGATCTATAATTCTTTATTTATTTACTGGTTAAGTGATTACTGTTCTAGACTGTGTATACCCTGATTGGACACCTTCATGGCTTGTGTTTCAAGTCGCCTTTTAGGTGAAAATTCTAACATCTTTGATAGTGTACTTATCCTCGTTTGGCAAAGTGTACTCAGCCTTTTACTTCGATGCATGATCATTTAGCTTGCTTAAACTGAAAATGGTGATTCACTTGCATGATTTGAGGATTTTGGTTAAAACTCGTGATTGATGTTTGAATGAAAATTGCTTGATTGATTTAACATAGTAATAATTGGGTTTTTAATTGAAATCTGTAGGACAACTCATGATTTTGAGGCTAAAATAGTCAAAGACATACTTGTACACTGATTTCTGGAATCCAGACCTGATTATTGTTAAGGGGAGGAGCTGTATGTGCTTAGAATTCTATATGCCTTAATTTGGAGACCCCATTAGTCTATTTTGGAATGAGAATCTTTGGTAATTTTCAAACTGGCTTTATTTAAGAAAAATATAATGGAAAATTGATTTTCTTTGATTGACAGTATAATCTATCCTTTCTTTCTTTGAGTTTTACCAATTTTATCACCCTTTCATATTCAAATTTGAGTTTGAAAAAGGTCTTATACTATGCTTATATAAACTGTACTTTGGCACACTTAAAGGGACACGAAAAATTCACATTGGCATACAGAGAAACACATTCAGACACTAAAAATTTTACTAAACATTGAAAGCATCTCTCTCTCTGAAACTAGAAGACTTCACTGGTGTGAGCTGTCCTTTTGCTGCATTAACACTACCTCAATACTACTCTTTGTCTGTTACAGTTCTCGACAAGGTATAACTCATAAACTGCATCCCTGTTTACTTTGTATCTGATCTGCCTATATTTTGATTTCCTGTCTGGATCACTGTCTATGTTTGTGAATGTTTGAGTTCTCTACTGGAATCCCCTGCTAACCCTTTTATACAGTCCATGTGTGGATAGCTTTGAAGCTATACCAGTTTTTAACATACAAGTGATTCTATGATTGTTCACAAAGGGGGTATTCATTGCACTCCTTTGGCATTAGTATGAGCCAGTGCAGGCTTCACTTTGACAGTTCATAGGACTTTTACATGCCTCTTATCTGACCCCCTTAGCTCCCCTTTTTTGCTTGTATTTGTTAGGTTTTCCTGTGTGTACTATCTTCTAATACAGGGTGTATGGCATCATGTTATACGTCTGGCTATACAGGGCCCCTTTCTCACCCTCCCTTATGTGTTTGCATCATCCTTGAGAAAATAGAAATCTTGCATGAAATCTGAGTTTAAAGTGATCATTAGAGGTTTAGACGAACATGCTTTAGTACCATGACTTGAATTCAATCCTACAGTGTTGTTACGAAACCCTTTTCGTATGGAAAATATGAAATTTTAAGAATAAGGGCTATATGTATATTCACTGCTTGAAATCAGATCGTTCCTGTATAATTGAAATGCCCTTTCTTTTTGCATAAACAGGACAGGCCTGAAAATAATTTTAAATATGACCTTTACATGTGTTCAAATGATTTTTAACCTATTTTAATTCTCTTATACACTAACATAATAGTGTATGAGGGAGTATAAGTACTTGGGGTCAATTATACAAACTAATATATGTATTTTCTAAGTGTATCGTTACTACTTCATGTATTTGCATATTTATATCTATATATTTATGTGTGGCAGCCTCTATTTGCATTTGTATGCTTTTGTGAAATCGTTTTTTTTTTTAAAAAAACAGCCCACTTATCCATATATTTTTTAAAACTGACCCCTAAAATAAATAGCCATTAAGGTTAGGGCTTGACAACTAATGTCAAGTCACGCCGACCCTAAATGGCTAACATTTTATTTCAAAAATAACCCCTATTTGATTTTTTGATAAAATCTGAAAATCATCTTTGAAATCTGCCTATTTTCGTAAAACTGGTCCAGCCATTAAAATTGCATAAATACACTGTCTATTAGCATTTCTTGCAAATTTTAACCATTATTCTATTAGGCATTTGTAACAGAGGCAGAAAACGCGAGTAGGCATGAGATATAGGCCGCTTTTACAAAATTTAAAAGCCCAAAACTCATTTCAGCCATACTTAACTGCCTATATATATTTACTTGCGTAAACGTCCTTTCTTGCTTGACTGATTTCACATTTAACCTATAAGTTAGTAAAATAATACAACTTTTGTTTTGTCTATTTATGTTTCAACATCCCAAAAAATAGAAACTCGGGTGGGAACCACTTTTTGTGGGACTTGGAAAGTGCCTAACACCTTCTTCCCGAGTCACTTGGACTTCTTACCCTCGAATCTCTGAAGCTGAACCTGTTTAATAAATGACCCGACCTTAGACATTTAGGTGACTTAATACACCTTAGAAATCCATATTAGGTGGTGACTCCAACTCTTTAACTCAAATGAGTTACCCAGTCAAACCTGAATCTTGACTCTCTCCGAGTTGAGTTAAATATGGGGTATGACATTAATCCTGTTTTGATATTCCCAGAAAACCTTTTTCATTCTGAATGGAGGATTCATGAGGGAAATGTAGAAGAAAACTCTCCTGTAGTTATCTTCATGTCTTTCTTCGTTCACGAAGAAATGAACGAAATCCCCCGAGTCATGAAGTTTGATCGGGGCTCTAACGACGTCCTTTGGTATGTCTTCATTGTGTTATGTGTATAATTATGGTGCGCTCATCTTCTAAGGTGTCTTCATTTAGCTTCACGTTATTAGGTGATTAAGGTGTCTCTGAGCATTAGATCCCCTCGTAATTCATGGCTTTCACACATTGGTTATCTGCTTCAGCTGAACCACTATCGCAATGCTTCATCGGCCGTTGGCTGTGGGATACCCGAGGAAGTGGCTCCCTTGTGGTAGGTTCCCAGCTCAAGCCTCTCCATTCCTGTTGAGCTCCTGTTTGTGCTTGAAGATTTGCGGGGCTGTACACTCTGGTTTGACCAGTTAAGGTTGACTCCGATAGTCAAGTTTTCTTTCTAAACTCTGCGACGAGTCTTCATGTTTCTCTTTAAGTTCAGAGGGCAAGATGGGGGAGGTTAGGCCTGTACTTAGGCGCTTCTGAGGTCCCTTGCTTTGATCAAGCAGTCGAGCTTAGGTTGCACCAACGACCGCGTGCCTTGAAGGAATGCTCGGGCCGACATATCTCGAGCTGCCAAAAGAAAAGAAGAACACTGGACTGTTTACGACTTGTAGCTACAATCTACATGGAGGATTTTCAGCCATGTTAATCTTGAAGAGCTCTTTGTTTTTAGTCTTCCCTTTCCCTTTTTTTTCTACAATTTGTTATGAACAAATGTTGTATTCAGGAAGAACTAATTATATATTATGAGCCGAAGGGCTATTTGTTATTAATGAAACTGTCGTTCATTAATAGTTTTATACGTACTTGCGTAATTACATGGGGTATAATGTGTAGCCAAGCAGTATGTTTTGTGTGCCTTTCTGGGCTAGTGTCTTCAAAAGACGGGTGTGCGCACTGAAGGGCGCTTCATTTGCGTCAGTAGGTGACGGCTTAAGTTGCGCCCACACTAGGACGACTTTAGCCCGTGCGGAAACGGGCACTTTTGCATCAGACCTCGAACGTCTCTGGTTAGTGACTCCAGTATTTAAGACTTTCTGGCGCTATACGAATGGGCGTCCCCATCTGCATGTAGGTGTAATTGTTGAATTAACGAGTTCAATATACGAGTAATGCCTGGTGGCTGAGCTAGACGTGATCTAGCTCTAAGCGAGTAGTTTACCCTACTTTTTGTTGCAAAAAGTGAGTGTATTACTTCAACTTAGGTCTGGCCGAGGCTTGAATAATTGGATCGTAGATGGATCTGAATAAATAAGTAACACTAACTAAGTAAAAATAGTAGTTTTTCGTTTTGTTTCTATACGCAATTCAAGATTTCGTTTGTGTTCATGTTGGCGATTTCTGATGTGAATTCGGCGGGTCGTCCCCCCTTCCTACGGGTTCCCCCACCGACCCAGTGGCACACCAACCACGCCCCCTCTCTTTCTCCGATCATAAAGCCCCCTGATCCCTTTATTTGTCTTTCATCCCCCCTGAATAAGTTAGACCCCGCTCTTTCTAATTCAAAAAAAAAGGCTTCTTTTAAGCCGTTTGAAGTGGCGAAGGCCTATGCTACAGTAAGAAAAAAAGTACGTTGAGGTTACGAAGTTGATTAGTTCTAGCTTCGTTTTTTTTTTTTTTTGTCGAGAGTTATCTTTCTGGACCGAGAATTCTAAAGAAGAACTCGAGGCAACATTCACTGAGTAAAAACAAACCTCCACTTTCTTTCATAATAAAACTTCTTGTAAACTAAGATTAGTCTTAGATTAGGTAGGAAAGGGGATGGTGTTGGATCCTAAGTTTTTATGGATTCCTTCTTTGTTACCGGGGTCGACCCCTAAGCCACAATGTCTCAAAACGAGGAAGTCTCTAGCGGTTCAATTCAATTAGGTGAAAACTGTCTCGGATGCCCCTTCCTCCTAAACCCGGGAGAAGACCGGGGCCTGAGATGTTGTGGGTAAAAACCCGTAACATTATTAATGAGTATGAAAATACTGCGATCAAAGTTAAAAAGAACTTAAAACATAAAAATAAATGCTTTTAAAAAGCGAAAGATACTTTATGCTTGATTCTCGAAAGGTTCGGGGGCATGTGCTTGGGCTTCCCTGTTCAATGGTGCATAGCCTGGAGATGTTGCCTCTGGGCCGCTAGCAACCCGATGGTATAACTTTGTTCCAAATCAAAAAATAATGAACGGCTTGCTTTCTCAGTTGTCTGCTTTCTAATTTGTCTTCGGGGAGGATTCCTTTGCTTATGTAGTTGATCAGCGCAACTCTGCCCTGTGATGGACCCTGTGGTTGGAACTTCAAGGTTCATCAGGTCCACGAGGGTTAATTCACCCACTATCTGTTGGTCGTATGAATCCTCGGACACCTCACCATTGCTTAAGCTTCTTTCTCGATGGACAAACTCCTATGCCTGAAAGTTTTTCAAGAGTGCTTTCATCCCAGTGGGTGTCCTGACCCAAAGATCAAGGTTGGCTTCTTCCTTTTTGCGATTTATGTCGATGTTGATTTCACGATGCTCGGGCTCGAACGTTCCTTCGCTCCTGATCTACTCCTATATGGGCAAAAATACGCCACCTATTGTTACGGGGATACGAGTCCAGCTAACGAGACTAGACTTATCTTACAAGTCATCGGACACTGAGGATATACGTCCCGCTCCTAAAGTCAACGACTGTTTAGGCGGTTTGGTCACAGAGCGCAGGGCACACATCCCGTCGCCTAGGGTTTACGATCTCCTAGTTCGGGATTAGTATACCACCGCCTTGAGTTGTAGGCCCATGGCCTTATTAGTATTTGTATTTTACCTTATTTAGGACTCGGTATCACTACTATAAATACCCTTCCTTACATTGTATTGTACACAAGACACAATTGGCCACCGAAGTCGGCTACTTTCAAGTAATAAGATTTACTTTACTTTCTTAATTATTTCTTGTTTATTTACTTGTCTTTATTTTCATCGTATTTACTTACTTTTTTGTCATAATTTACCGTATTATTTGTGACCTCATTCATAATTAATTATTTAACCTAGACATACAAATTTAGGCATAAACAGTTTGGCGCCCACCGTAGGACCCAAGAAATTGTAGGTATTCTACGAAATAAAGGCGCAATCATGTCAGACGATGGTAGCTGCGTTCCGAAAAACACCACAGATGCAGCAGGTGAGTCTGCAAAGGATCTCAATAATCCCAGCATATAACAAAAGTATCTCATAGAGTAGCCAAGGTATTCTTCTCATGAGCCAATCCCTATTGCTAGCGATGGCGAAAGCGATCAACCACCAAGAAGGTAATTCAGAGTTCAGAGATTTCCTCCTGGATATCCTCAAAACCGCGTCCGAGCGAAACTCGAACAACATAGCTGAAGGGATATCCCAGAGATTGGGAGCAATGTTTGTTGCCTCGTATCAGAGGCCATTGTCCCTGCGAAGACCTACGCCCACAGACAACTCACCAGCATCAGTTCCCAATCGTAGGCTCAACCTGGATGCTGCCCTTGTCATTCAGGATCTCATAAAAGAGATGAAGGTCATCCATGACCGGATCAGTAACGTGCCAGGTGCTCCACCTCAAGTTACCACGGTAGATGAGCAGAAGTTCTACAAACATGCTTACAAAGCAAGCACAGCGCCGCTCCACATACCAAAGCACTTCCGCTTGCCGGATAACTTGAAGTATGACGGAACGACCGATCCGGACGAACACATCGCTGCTTACTATATGGCTGTGAAGAGTAACAAGATCACTGAAGATGAATTCCAGTCTGCTCTGGTGAAAAGATTTGGCTCAACCCTGACCAAAGGACACCTTGTTTGGTACACTCAGCTACCAATGGGATCCATCAAATCGTTCACTCAGATGCAAGACCTGTTCAAGAAAGTGCATTCCGGTGCCCGCAAACAGGAGAAGCGTATGGAAGACATCTTTGAGATACAATAACGTGACAACGAATTACTGAAGGGTTACCTCGATAGATTTCAGAAGGAACGCATGGAGCTCCCTCCAGTCCCTGACAATATCGTTGTGGTAACCTTCGGCAAAAGTCTGAGTTCAAATGTATCTTTAGCTACCCGAGAATTGCAGTGGAGTTTAACTCAACACCCAGTATCCACATGGAGTGCGCTACATTAGAGGTATACTGAGAAACTTTGTTTAGAACCAGACCATTCTCATAACCCCGAGGATGAGCGAAGAAAGAACCTGGGAAGCCCATCCCTAGAAGGTGAGGGAGATGGTAGAAGGAAGAAGGTAAAGGTTTAAAATCAAGCAGGCGCCGAGCGGCAGAATAATTCTCAAGCGTCCGAGTCCAAGGAGAAGCGAACTAAACCTCGGAATTTTAGGGATTTGGTCTCCATGTCAATGCTATGGACCTAGTCGCCAATCACTTTGGTAAACTGATCCCCAGGGTTCGATGGCTACCTAATACGAAAGGATCTATAGAAAGAAACACAACGCCCTATTGCAACTTTCATCGAAGCAGGGGCCATGCAACGGTCGATTGTAAAGCCTTGATGATCGAGATTGAACACTTGCTAAAAGAAGGACATCTCAAGGAGCTGCTGGAAGAAGGGCCCTGCCATTTTAAGAGTTCAGAATCTAAAAACCTGAAGACTATCAACACAATCTCTGTGGATGAATGGATGGACACGACCTGGGGGACTACAATAACCGGGATAACATTTGAGTCCATCCAATTCGACTTGGGGGAGTAAGCAGACCAACAAGGAGACCTCGTTGTACCCATGGAAGTATCTGGTGTACATATCCAGTGGGCTCTTATCGACCCGATATCGACCCGATGAGTAGTGCTAATATTATCCGGGAGGAGATGTTACACAAATTCAGCCATTGTCCTCAAACATCCTCGAGTACTCGAAACATAATAGGCTTCAACGGAATCCAGAAAGTATCCACTGGAGAATTAGCTCTACCGGTCCATACCGGGTGCAACGAGCACAACCATAGGTGATGAATTACAAACTCCCGTACGATGTAATCCTAGGACGGCCATGGATATACGACGTTAGGGGAGTGCCCTCAACACTTCATCAGGTCTTCAAGTACCCGACCATGCATGGGGCCGCCGACCTACGAGGTGTGCGGCCTCTCCCCGAGGAATGTCGCCTTACCTTAGACGGGATTACATCTTCCGAGTTAAGGGTTATTGAGGCCTTAGAGCGAGAGGTTAGGGAGGAACTCAGCGAGCTACGAGATCGATCGGCACTGATGGATCAACTAGTCTCGAGAGTGACTGAATTGGTGTGCCGTCTCTCTGAGGTGCTACAGAAGCAAGGAGGACCCCTCTGGCTGATACAATGTTACTTGATGATGGCCCGGACGAACATCCAACTCCTGTAGATTCCAGTCATAACAGAGCCAGAGATAGGTAAATGCCAACTGTTGTACATTTCAATATCTGAAATAGCTTGGAATGCGGTCCTTGTACGAGAAAAGAACGAGCAGCAATTTCTCGTAAAGTACGCCAGCAGGATGCCGCAACGCATAGACAAGTTCTTGCCCTTGCAGCTCCAGTTTATAGAGACGGTGGTAATAGACATGTGAGAATTGCACTCGTACTTTCAAGAATACTCGGTCAGTTTAGTCTCTTCATCACAAGTGCAAGCCATTCTATCTTAAGCCCGTTCTGTCGAAAGATATGGCAAAGTGGGCTGAAGTGTTGGGAGAGTATGACGTTATCTATCAACCCTGTACAGATGTCAAGACACATGCTTTGGAAGTTTTTACCTTAGATTTTTCAGAAGAATTGGAATGGAAGGCCGAAGAGTCACTCAGGAATAAAGCAGTAGTAATTGAGTACGGCCGTTGGAAAATTTGCACGGGAATGAATCCCAATAGGGAGAAGATCGACCTATGGATCATAACATTGTTCGGCATGGTCTATCATCAAGCCGTATAAGTTGATGACAACGAAATATATTGTGAAGCCATAATTCAAGCCCTTAACTTAGCCTACACACTGGGCCAGGAAGATCAGCCTGCACAATAAATCTCAGCTGATGGTTAATCAACTAAGGAAAACCTTCGTAGCTGAGGACATTTGCAAGCCAGATCAAAAGAAGAAAACCAGGGCAACCCTGAAAAAATTTCATACGTGGGAATTCATCCACCCAGAAGAAATCTCAGGAGACGCCGAAGCATCCGAAGACCCGGACGATTGGCGGACGATAGTTGAGCTAACCCCCGCATGCCTGATGAACCTTGAAGTTCAAGATATAGGATCCTTCACAGGGTTAGCGTGGATGCGCTGGTCAACTATCTGAGCAAAGGAGATCTTCCTGGGGACAAGTCAGAAAGCATTTACTTGAGCAAACAGGCGGTTCACTATTGCTTGATCGGCGAGCAGCTGTACCACAAGGTCGTCAACGACCCGGGGGATGACTTTCAAGGCTCATCATCCTTAAACAGGAAAGCCCAACTGAATGACCCCGAATCTTTCAAGGATCAACATGAAGTACATTTGCTTGAGAAAGTACTTACTTTGTTTTTGTTGTTTCCTTTGCTTATGATATTTATCAAACGTGTTATGGATCTTCACCCACAATATCCTAGGCTTTGCGCCTTTACTAATAAAACTACTATCTTACTTAGTCAGTTTTACTCATTTATTTAGAACCATCTACGATCCAACTATTCATAGCCCCGTCCAGACCTAAATTAAAGTAATACACTCACTTTTCGCTACAAAAAGAAGAGCAGACAACTCGCTTAGAGTTAGACCACGTCTAACTCAGCCACCAGGCATTAATCGAGCGTTGATCTCGTTGAATCAACAATTGCACGTACACGCCGATGGGGACGCCTGTCTGTGTAGTGCCATAAAGTCTTAAATACTCGAGTAACTAAGCGAAGACATTTTGTCTCAAAACGCAAAAGGACCGTTTCCACACGGGCTAAACTCGTCCCATTGTGGGCGCAAATAGCCATCTACTACAGATGCAACCTAGCCGCCGTCTATCAGTGCACAACGGATATAATTGCTCAAGGCAGGCACACTGACACACGTTCTTAAACAACTAGAACAGTCAGGACGATCGGAAGCCATCTAATATCTAGGTGCATAATATACTGCTTGGTTAAGCATTACAAATGCATAATAACACAAGTACGTATGAAATATTGATGAACATTCGTTTCACTAATAACAAACAGTCCGTAGGCTCATAATATACATTTAGTTCTTCCAGAATACAATATTTGTTTATAACAATTGTAGAAATAAAAAAGAAATGGAAGACTAAAAACAAAGAGCTCCTCAGGATTAACATGGCTGAAAAATCCTTCATCTGGATTATAGCTATACGTTGTAAACAGTCCGGAGTTCTTCTTTTCTTCTAACACCCTGAGATATGTCGGCCCGAGCATTCTTTCAAGGTATACGCCCGCTGGTGCAACCAAAGCCTGTCTGCTTGATCAAAGCAAGGGATCCCGGAAGCACCTGAGTACACGCCTGACCTTCCCCCATCTCGTCCGTTGAACAAGAAGAGAAACTAAAAGACTAGCAACGAAGCCTGACCATCCGCTTCTACCTCAACTGGCCAAATCGGAGTGCAAAGCCCCGCATAACTTCAAGCGTAAACACGAGTTTGCCGAGAGCAAAAGACTTGAGCTGGGAACCTACCACAGGGAAGCCTCTTCCCTCGGGTATCCCACAGCCAACGACCGATGGAGCATTACAATAGCAGTTCAGCTAAAGCAGATAACTAAGGTGAAAGCCATGAACTACGAAGGACTCCGAAGTTCAGTGACACCTTAGTCACCTGCCGCTGTGAAGCTATATCCTCTTGCATGCCGTGAGACGGAGCCAAGCGACAGATCACTAGCCCAGTACCATTGAAAGAGTGGCCTGGACACACGAAGTATCCTAGCGGAGAAAACCACACGGAAGCTGAAAGGGCTACGCATCCTGACCCCGCATGACAAAAAGAATATCACAGCAATCACTGTGTTAGAAGATGAGCGCACAGTAATCAGTGCATGTGAAACAATGAAAACATTCCAAAGGACATCATTAGAATCCCGATACTTCATGACTCGGGGGACTTCTTTTATTCCCTTATGAATGAAGAGAAAAGGGAAGATAACTGCAGATGAGTTTCCTCCTTCACGCAACATCCATTTGGAACAAAGAATGTTTTCTGGGAATATCAAACCGTGATCAAAGGCAAACATTTCTAAAAAAGAGCTTCTCACTATCATAAAAATTGTTGACGAAGCGAATTATTTTCTGAAGAAGAGTTGTGATCTTCCCACTGCCATGAGGTCACTATTTATAGGCAGAAAAGGATGAGGATGAGGCACGAAACGGTCACACGTCATTATGGCTAGAGATATGAAACTATTTGGAGCAGTTAATGGCAGTTCCTGAAAAGGTGCGAGAGATCGGTATCAACCAATTAGAAGGAAGCACGCAAAGTTCTCGAAGAATTCAATATCATTCTTGGTCAAAGAGACTGTAATTCTCAAGAAGTCAGTGAGATACCTTTTCACATCACACCGCTTTCATTTCCCGACTGCTTGTGTCAGCACTCAGATAGTGGGGGACTGACTGTGTGAGTAAAAATACGTCACCTATTATTACGGGGATTCGAGTCCAGCTGACGAGACTAGACTTATCTTACAAGTCACCGGGCACTGAGGATATACGCCCGCTCCTAGAACCAACGAACATTTAGGCAGTTTGGTCACAAGGTGCAGGGCACACATCCCGTCGCCTAGGGTTTACAGTCTCCAAGTTAGATTAGCATACCACCGCCTTGACTGGGTATCACTACTATAAATACCCCCGTCTTACATTGTATTGTAAAGAGGACACGATTCGCCATCAACTTCGGCTACTCTCATGGAATAAGATTTACTTCATTTTCTCAATTATTTCTTGTTTATTTACTTTTTTTATTTTCATCGTATTTACTTAATTTTCTATCGTAATTTACCGTGTTGATTGTGACCTCATTCATAATTAGTTGTTTAACCTACAAGTAAAAATTTAAGCATAAACAACTCCTCCACTTTTGGCTTCAGTTTCTCCACGAAGTCAGAGGTAAAACCTTCTAACTCCTACGACTCGATAGTTGTCTGGGGTTGGTAGATAATGTCATACTCTCTCAGTATCTCAACCCATTCTGCCATCTCCTCTGAGAGTCCGGATTTAGACAATATGGTATGTACCGGTGTGGAGGAGTCTATGCTGACCATATGGTCAAGAAAAAACGAGCGCAGCTCCTGGGTTGCCATGATCACGGCCGCAATAAACTGAAAGAATAAAGGAAAAAAACCTATCTCGGTGTGAAGGTCTTTTACTGGCGTACATCACGGGAAATTGCCTCCCATTCTCTTCTCGTACAAGGACTGCATTCCATGTTATTTTTGAGATCAAGACATACAATAATAGATGCTCATCTGGCTTTGGCTCGATTATCATTGGAAGTTGTAGGAGCTGCATCTTTGTCTGGGTGATGGTTAGGTAACTTTGTATCAGCCATAGGGGTCCCCCTTGTCTCCGCAGCACCTTGGAGAACTGACATACCAATTCTGTTATCCCCCAGGCTATGGCTGGTTCTATAATCACAAAGATTGCATTGATGGTCCTCAAGTTTTCAGAATCTGGCGCTCTTGAGTGTCGTGGTCTTCCTTTAATCAAGTCTTTAAGGTCTCCTTCTTTCAATATGCTCGATCTCGATCATCAAGGCTTGCAGTCGACCGTTGCATGGTCAATACTACGATGAAAATCACAATAGGGCATTGTGTTTCTCCCCGTTGCTCCTTTTATGGTAGTTGGCCATTGGACCCTCGGACCTAGTTTTCCAAAGTGATTGACTACTAGATCCACGGTGTTGACTCGAAAACCAAAGTCTTTGAAGCTACGGGACTCTGCCCGCTTTTCTTAGGATCCAGAGCCCTTGGAACTGCTCTGCTTTCCGCTTCCTGCCTGATTCTAGACCTTTGCTTTTGTTCTTCTTTCATCCTCCTCACTTTCAAGAAAAGGACTCCCTGCTCTCTTTCTTCGCTCAGCTTCGGGGTTCTGGGAATGATCCAGCTCCAATCGAAGTTTTTCAGTGTACCTCTGATGCAATGCGCTCCATGTTGTCACAGGATGTTGAGTCAAACTCCACTGCAATTCCCTGGAGGCTAACGACCCTTTCGAGTTCATATTTTTGCAAAAGGCTACCACGGCAATATTATCGGGGTCTGGAGGCAGCTCCATGTATTCCCGCTGAAACCTGTCAAGGTAGTCCTTCACCAGTTCATCGTCACGCTGACGGATCTTGAAGATGTTCTCCATGCGCTTTTCCAGCTTGCGGGCACCAAAATGCGCTTTATTAAATAAGTCCTGAATCTGAGTGAATGATTCGATGGAGTACATCAGTAGTTGAGTGTACCAAGCAAGGGCACCTTTAGTCAAAATTAAGCAAAACCTTTTCACCAGAGCAGACTTAATCTTTTCCTCGATGATCTCATTGCTCTTTACAGCCGTGTAATACGGAGCAATATGCTCATCCGGATCAGTTGTTCCATCATACTTCAAGTTATCCGGTAGATGGAAGTGCTTTGGTATGTGGATCGGTGCAACACTTGCTTTGTAGGCATGCTTGTAAAACTTCTGCTCATCTACCGTGGTAACCTAGGGTGGAGCACCCAGCACATTACCAATCCGGTCGTGGATGGCTTTCATCCCCTTTATGAGGTCCTCGATGACCGGCGCTCCCTTAAGGTCTTGATTATTGATTTTTGACGATCCTTTAGGGGCGGTATCCATGTTTAGCCTGCGATTAGGGATAGATGCTGGTGAATGGTTCGTGGGCGCTGGTCCTCGCAGGGATGCTGGCCTCTGAGACGATCAAGCGAACATCGCCCCTAACTTCTAAGATATCCCTTCAACCACGTTGTTTGAGTTCCGTTGTTGCTGTTCTGACATAGTGTTGAGGAGATTAACAAGAAAACATCGGAATTCAGCATTACCTTCCGGCGGCTGGTCGCCTTCCCTATCACTGGCGATATGGATCGGCTCTTGGGAAGGGTCTTTTGATTGCTCAACTGGATCCTTAGGTTTCACGCTGGGATCACTAGGATTCTTTACGGATTCATCTACTACGTCTGTAGTGTTCTTCAGAATGTTGCTACTATCATCAGACATGATTGTGCCTTTTCCTTCGTAGAATACCTACAATTTCATGGGCCCCACGATCAGCGCCAAGCTGTTTATGCCTAAAATTGATCGCCTAGGTTAAACAATTAATTAAGAATGAGGTCACAAGCAATACAGTAAATACGATGGAAAAGTAAATAAATAAAAAAGAGAAATAATGAGCAAGAAAAGTAAAGTAGTCTTATTCCTTGAGAATAGCCGGATTCTGTGGTGAATCGTCTTGATGTACAATACAACGTAAAGAGAGGTATTTATAGTAGTGGATACAGTGTCCTAATTAAGGTAAAATACAAAAACTAATAAGATTATGGGCTTATAACTCAAGGCAGCAGTATATACTAAACCATAACTAGGAGACTGTAAGCCTAAGGCGGCAGGATGTATGCCCTTTGTCTAACGCTCATACCACCTGAACGGTCGTAACTCGTAGAACGGGTGAGTGCTCTTTGCACCTGGTGACTTGTAGGGTAAGTCTAGTCTCGCCAGCTGGACTCATATCCCCGTAGTAGTAGGTGGCGTATTTTTGCCCACACAAGAATCAAGAATTTTCTTTTGTGGGCAAATAAGTCTTAAGATTAGGAATGATGTCATTCGTGACAAGGTGAGAGTGGCCTCAGTGGCAAATAAGATATGAGAAGCGAGGTTGCAATGGTTTGGCCATGTGAGATGAAGAAGCGCAGATGCTCTAGTGAAAAGGTGCGAGAGATTGGCAATGTTAGGTCTATGAAGAGGTAGAGGTAGAATAAAGAAGAATTGGGGTGAGGTGATTCGTCAGGACATAGCTCACCTCCAGATCACTGGGGACATGACCTTTGATAGAAAAGCATGGAGGTCGACGATTAAGTTTGACGGTTAGGTAGTAGCCATGGGAGTTCTGTCTTAGTATCATTTGTATTATTTTTATATACTTTATTTATCGACTTCTATGTCTTTACTACTTTCACTGTTGTCTATTTATCTTAGTTATCAGTAGTTTCCCTGACAGTATTTTCTTTATCATGGGTGGTTTCATCTTATTTTTGCAAGCATGTTTCGAAATATTTTTCTGTAAGCCGAAGGTCTACCGGAAACAGCCTCTCCACCTTGGTTGGGGTAAGATTTGTGTCCATCTCAGCCTCCCCAGACCCTGCTTGTGGGATTACACTAGGTATGTTGTTGTTGGAAAAATAAGTCTTAAGTGCTTTTTCTTTTTCACTCTTAAAGTATTGAAACAACTATCAAACAAGATTTCATAACTCCAACTCAAATGGACTTTTTTTTTGTCTACTTTTGTCCCACGATTTCTTTTTCTGTTTTATCAATCCTAGCCTCTAACGCAATTTGGAATCCAAGTTTAGTATCCAAATTCAGCTTAGGAATAAGGGTTCATAGATAAAAATTCAAGTAATACCACAACACCAATTTGAAATATTAGACCCAGAAACATTAAACTCAAAGAAGCAAACAAAGAAGAACTTTTTTTCTTTGAACTATTTTGAATGTAAAATTAGATTATAAACAAGAATTAAAGGAACAATTATTTGCCTAGGCTCTGATACCAAGATAATAACAATGAAATTGATAGACCAGAATTCAAAAGATTAAGGAAGCAAAATAAATATGGAAAGCCAGACACAAATATTGAAGAGATAAAGGCAATAACTAGAATAAGAATCTTATCACCTATTATCTTCAATAAAGCACCTGAATTAATTGAATCCTCAAGAGGAAGATTACCTCTTGCAAATCCAATGACAAGTTGGAAGGCTACCAAAAGTTCACCCTCAAGCTCATAAGGTTCATCATAATATTCATCCAAAAACTAAGTGAAAGATGGCCTAATTATATTATTTATGCTAAAGTCTGGACAATTACTAAAATGGCCTTTAGGTGTTTGGGTTCTTCAATTGTAATTGGGAATCTTCACTGGAACTTGGACCACCATCCTTGAATACCATTTTGATACAATTGTAGACATTATTAGGCTTCTCCCAAAGGTCATGCAAAACTTCCAACTTCATCAAGTGTAACCCAATAACTTGAAGGTCCTTGGCTTGACCCCTAGTGAAAGGTCTTGAAGTCATAGGCGAGGTGTGATCAACGAAGGTCATCCATCTTTTGAGGAAGTTGATAGAGTAGTATAAGGACAAAAAAAGAGACTTACATATGGTGTTCATTTACCTTGAAAAGGATTATAACAAATTCCCAAGGGAGGTTGTGTGGAGATACTTGGAGTCTAGAGGTATTCTAAGTGGCTTACATTTGAGCGATTAACGACATGTACGATGGAGGCAAGACCCGAGTGAACAATAGAGACTCAGAACACTTCCACATCGAGTTGGGGTTACGTCAAGGGTCAGTGCTTAGCCCATTTTGCAGATGACATAGTTTTGGTTGATGAGACAGGTGGCGATATTAATGATAAGCTGGAGTTTTGAGACAGACTCTGAAATCTAAAGGTTTTAGGTAGAGTAGGAAGAAAATGGAATACATATAGTGCAAGTTTAGTGATGTATCACATGAATCAGATGTGGAAGTGATACTTGATACGCAAGTCATCTTCAAGAAAAGAAGCTTCAAGTATATTGGGTCTATAATCTAAGGAAATATAGAGATCGAAATGATGTCACCCACCGTATTGGCCGGGATGGATAAAATGGAGGCTCGCATTTGGTATCATATGCGATAAGAATGTGCCACCAAAACTTAAAGGTAAGTCATATAGCGTGGTCATTAAACCATGAGGCAGAGTATTGGTCAGTTAAGCATACTCATATTCAGAAGATGAAAGCAGCAGAAATGAGAATGCTTAGATGGATATGTAGGCATACTAGAATAGATAAAATTAGGAACGAGGACATACAAAAACAAAGGTGGGAGTGGCCTCGGTGGTCGACAAGATGTGAGATGCTAGGCTGAGATGGTTGGGATATGTGAAGAGGAGAAGCATCGATGTCCTAGTGATGAGGTGCGAGAGGTTGACAGTGTTAAACCTGTGGAGAGATCGAGGTACACCGAAGAAAAATTTGGGTGAATTGATTAGATAGAACATGGCACACATTCAGGTTACCGAGGATATGACCCTAGATAGGAGAGTGTGGAGGTCGAGGATCAGGGTAGAAGGATAGTGAGTAGTCGCGAGATGTTTATCTTATTAGTAGTAGTACTATTCTTATTTGTACTAGTTTTATCTTGTTCTTCATCTTCATTGTTACTATTGTTTTATTTACTTTGATTATCTTTAGTTTTTAATGTTAATACTTGCTACACCTTTTTTTTAAATCAAATTTAGTTTTCTATAACGCTTTCTTTGAGCCGATGGTTTATGAGAAACAACATCTATATTTTTTTCAAGATAAGGGTATGCTCTGCATATATCACACTCTCTCCGAGCCCCACTGGTGGGATAACATTATATTTTTGCTGTTGATATACGCTTTGCAAATCATGGCTAATCTAAAAGTCAGATAAAAGAAGATGAATGTGGTAGTAGGTTGACCATCGATTGAACAAACCCAAATTCAATTGATATCATTGTATAAAATATGATATTGATATAACTCAAACTAAACGATTTCAATGAAAATAACATATAAGGATAGGGAGAAGGGGAGTAAGGAGACATAGAAGAAGGGGAATAAGGAGTTAGAAGAACTTGGGATAAGAAGCATGGAGCTGATTAGATCAGTACTCAATGCATAACCTCTTCTCGCTAACTCATACTCCTATTTAACTAATCCATAACAGGGCATTCCCAAGTTAAACTCTTGTTGGGTTTTCTAGTTGTTCGGCATCTTGTGGTTTAGCCCCTAGCAAGAGCACTAACTTGTAAAAAAAATTAATTTAGTTTTTAGCTACTTTTTAAAAATAATTGGCAAGTGTAGTATACACTTTCAAACTATCAAGATTGAAGTTATGTATCCAACTTTAATCGATGGTTTGATGTTTATTCAACTTAAATTTTTTGGTTTGAAACTGAGCTAAATTCACTTCAAAAGTGTGAAGTTGAGCTTAACTTCAAACCAAATTCAAACATTTGGCTTGAAATTTATAAAAAGGAAAAAAATACCACATTTAAACTTCAGGCCATAAAGGGTTGAAGTTAGCTTAATCTGACTTGAACTTCAACCTCAATAATTTAAAGATAGGCAAAGTGGCCAACCTCTGTAAAAATGCATCCAAAATTGACTTAAATTGTAAAGGAGCTATAAATATACATTAAATTTCACTACATGTACCCCCTTATCCTTGGTTATGATTTTTTGTCCCCAATTAAGAATGGTTTAGCAAAATGGCATCGGTAGGCAACACTTCACATTATAAATTTACAAGTGTTCCCTCGGGGGAAACACTTAAAGTATAAATTGCAAGTGCTATCTACACGGCAGCACTTCAAGTTATCTGGAGAGAATATTGATAGAGATAAAAGGTCAAGTTCTGCCACGGGGGCAGCACTTGTCATTTTATACTTGAAGTGCTGCCCCCGTGGGTGCACTAGTCAAGTTTAAAACTTGAAGTGTTGCCCCCGAGGGAGTACTAACTTAAAATTAGTGATGTCATTCTTGTAAAACCACTTTAAGTAAGGTCAATAAGGCAAACCATTGCCTAAGGTGTCATAGTTTTGTAAATTCCCCATAAATATAGACTATTTGTTCTCTTTCCCCACTCATTGTTGTCCAAATAACTGGCTCAGGCCCATAAGGAATATCTGAATTACGCATGTTCATCACAGTTAATATAGTACTAATCGTTTGTTTTTTGGGAGTTTTTTATAACTACCTATTATGGAAGAGTTATTTACACTACCTACCACATTAATTGGGTACCATAAATGAAATTACACATATACCAAATTACTACTAATCCTTATCCATTCTTACTAATCCTTATCCACCATACACGGAAGATATAGTATTAGTCCTAATCATAAGCAATATAATCACAAAGCTGCTCACTTAACATATATGGTAACTTCTAAAATGTGAATAATTTAAATATCGTATATAGATATAGTATTTCTTTCTTCTATATTAATTTAATATATACAAAATAAAGTCAAATAAAGATTACAACACGTAAACTTGATATGGTATATCATACTATGTTTCTTTTGCATTGTAGTTATGATTTTGATATACCAAAAAGTACAAAAGGAATCATATAATACAAATATACTAGAAATGCATTTGTCATTATCATTCTCATTCTATTTATGTATATACATCTATAAATCAATATAACATGGTTATATATCTCATTTATAGTATATCTATTTATGATATATGGTATATTTATGTCTACCATGTAGTATATCTATTTACGATATATGATATATTTATGTCTACCATTAGTATATCTATTTATGATATATGGTATATTTATGTCTATTTATTATATATGGTATATTTACGTCTAGATTGGGGTAAGGAAGACTTCCATGAAGATAACTGGTAGAGAAACGGGTGTTTGAATATTTAATGTAAATTTTTTTGATGGTAACGCACGAAAAAGATGAGTGAAAGCATGACATGAGGTTTGATTTTAAAAAGTGATAAAAGAGTTTTGATATCTTTGAAAAGGACTTGAGTTTTGAAGTAATAGATAAATCCAATTGAGGAAGGGAGAATGGCAACGAAATGGAAGATAGAAGGGTGGGGAGGGGATATGGGTGATTGGTTAGTTAGAAGAGAGAGAGTGTGTGTAATTTTAGTAAATACAAATGCCACTTTTAGAGGAGGTATAAGTTTAAGTGGATTAAAAGTAGAAATTTGAGTAATTGGTATATTAAAAAATAAAATACTAAAAAGTGGTAAAAACTTATATAGATGGTATTTGTGGTATTTAAATTTTTTTTTGTGGTATTTGTTGAAATTAAGTCTTTTCAAGTTGTCATTTGGGTGAATTTCCCAAAATTTTACTTCTAATTTAGGCATACTTGCAGCTAGAATGTTTCATTAAAAAAAAGGGAAATTCACCCAAATGACAACTTGAAAAGACTTAATTTCAACAAATACCACAAAAAAAATTTTAAATACCACAAATACCATCTATATAAGTTTTTACCACTTTTTAGTATTTTATTTTTTAATATACCAATTACTCAAATTTCTACTTTTAATCCACTTAAACTTATACCTCCTTTAAAAGTGGCATTTGTATTTACTAAAATTACACACACACTCTCTCTTCTAACTAACCAATCACCCATATCCCCTCCCCACTCTTCTATCTTCCATTTCGTTGCCATTCTCCCTTCCTCAATTGGATTCATCTATTACTTCAAAACTCAAGTCCTTTTCAAAGATATCAAACTCTTTTATCACTTTTTAAAATCAAACCTCATGTCATGCTTTCGCTCATCTTTTTCGTGCGTTACCATCAAAAAAGTTTATGCCCCTTGCCATTTGGTTTTTAGCAATTTTTTAAAAATTATTTAGTTTAGTCACTTTTTGAACTTCAGATCTTGGGAGCTGAACTTTAAACCTTCATATATGAAGTTCAACTTCAGAACTTCAAGTATGAAGTTCAACTTTAGACCTTCAGATCTGAAGTTTAAGCATAGACGGTCTGAAGTTAAGACCTGAAGATCTGAAGTTCAATCCCCAACCTCCAATGTCTGAAGTTGAACTTCATACCTAAAGGTTTGAAATTCAGCCCCCAAAGTTTGAAGTTCAAAAAATGACTAAAAATTAAATAATTTTTAAAAGTAACTTCAACTATAAAGGCGAGTCAAAAAGTGACTATTATGCACTCCCCCGAATTAGAAGCTCAAAACATATATGTTACACATAGTTAGATGGTTATACTAGAAAACATGATTTTCTCAAGTAAAATTTTCTACTAGTTGGTTCAAAAAAAGATTTGAAACATGGAATCTCATTGCAGATTAATGGCAATGAATTCCTGTCCAGTTTCTTTACCAACTGACAGAATCCCAACACTTATTTGGTAGAGAGGTTAGATGCTTCAAATTAATCAAATTAGTCTTATAAGTTATTCCCTTTTATTTTATTTGGCATAGGAGAATCGCATAAACTTTGTAGTTTTTTTTTAAAGGTTTTTCTAACTTTGTATGTAAATATAAAGTTATATGCCTTGCATACATACCTAGAAAATGTATAATCTAAAAGACCTCTCAAGCTAGTGCATTCGATCTCAACTTTATTTTAAGTTTTTAAAATAAGTATGTCTACTCTTTCTTAGCAATCCGCCCCTTGTATAGTAAGGGCTACTTTGATTGTGCGGCTTTCTTTTATACAATGACTTGATTCAACTTGACCAACTTGACTCAGCAGTTAAAATATCATTTTCATACGGCGACAGTCATTGGTTCAAATTCAATAGTAGGTAAAATCGACCGCTAACTCTTTTCTTTTGCCAGCATGACATCAAGCACGAATTGGAAGCAAATAGTCAATTAAATGATCAAACCATCGACTGCTTCCACATGTGCCGTTATTTTAAAAATTAATATTGAATACTCAACACACAATTGAAAAGTTAGAAGTTTTTTCTAATTTGGGTTTAATTAAACTTGTTCATGAATTGGTGAAATGGAAGTTTCCGCTTGTTTGTAAAACTTGGGAATAACTTTATATATATATATATATATATATATATATAAAATGAGGATAGTAGTTATATTAGTTAGGAAAGCAATTAGGATAAAAATTAGTTATGTTGGAAGATAATATACCTTTGAATTTGAACTAAAAGAAATAATTCATATAATGAAGATCCATATATCAGTGAATGGATATTGATAAAAGCCCACATTCGTGAGGATTTAATTCTATTAGTTATCTATCAGATAAGTATTGGTATTCAAATTTCAAATAATTTAATTAGTGCTTATCAAATGTGATTAAAATTAAGAATAATATTGAAAGGAAAAATTTATTTCATGAAAATTTCTATATAAAATCACGTTACAGATTAAAGTGTTTCAAAAAAAAAAGTTGCATTATCTTATTAGTTAAATACTAATAAAACTTCTAACTAAAAGATAATTTGAATTTAAATTAAAAGATAATGACATTCAGTTTAAATTTTAAGATTAAGTTATCATCTATCTCCTATTTTCCCCTATATAATCCCCTCAAAGCCCTAGAGGAAGTGTAACATTCACATATCTCATTATTTTTTGTTATGAAAATTACATAAAGGAGAAAGCGCCTCTCGGCACCTAAGCTTTCTAAAAGTATGATATCTTTTTGTTGTAAGCTTATTTATTTTTGTAGTAGGGCTGATATTCAATATCCATATATTTATCGTTGGTTGGTGATTATAATTATTATAATTTTTGCATGAAACAATTCTAATGTAGCTCTTTTTTGGGTAAAGATAGTTATCATTATGTACTCTAATATTGGTTATAAATTTTGTCAACGGAGTCTAGATGAATATAAGTGCTTGGGTTCAGATTGTTGTGCTAAAAAACTTTTATTCAAATCATCTTTTGCAGGAACAAACTTCAAGTATGTCTATCATGGAAGGTGTTGATTTCATGTCATGGAAGGTGTTGATTTCATCTCTTTGAAGCTTTGGAATTCTTAAGCCACCTGAACCATATTGATGGTATGCCAATGAAATGAATGAAGGTTTAATAGATGTATATTGAAATTACAGTTTGATGTTAAATATAAAATATTAGTATAGAGTAGATTTTGATGTTTGTTATTTCAATAATGAACAAACTAAGTAATAGATGGACATTAGGATTTCACAAAAAATTGTTATCTTTTGTCAAATTTTAATCAATAGTGGTTATTTTATTTAATTATCACTTTTGATTTTGAAAACTTGACTATTTCTTTTTGTAAATGCTTATATGATGATAATGAGATGATCTCATGCAAAGATCCTTGCTAAAAAATATAGATTAGAGAATGAAGATTTACATAGTAAATGTTGACAATGGTATCATTGCACAACTCTCTCACGCGCACGATCAGAGTTGAGATATTGCATATATGAGACTTTAGAAGAGATGTATTATGGCAAATGCAAAATTTTATTTCTAGAAAGTAACTTTTGTTATGAATAAGATGTTTATCGTGTAGTCCAAATGTTTATATATAGTATAAAACAGTATCAATATGGGATGGATCTTCTATTTTCATTTCATAATAATATGCTTGGGGAATTCCAAATATGTTTATAATTTTTATATTAAGTGTTAGTAGTTTTAAATGTCAAAAGTTTATTATTTTTAAAAAAATTTGCTAGGAAGATTTAAAGTAAAAGATTTGTTATGATCAGTTTCTTTAATCTTGACTGCACATTGTGCGGGTTTCAAAAATAAATATACTTTTGTCGAAAATAATAACAAGGACAATCCAACTATAAATAAATCTATCTTATCCGAATTTAATTAAAAGGCTAAGTTCCAACATAAGTTTGTTCAAAGAAGGATAGACTTTTTTGAATTTGAATTAGAAGCTAAAATTTAGATAAAGCTTTTAACTAGACTTGAAAGATAGAACTCTTAACCTTGAATAAACATACAATTTTTTCAAAGTTTGAATTGCATATTCACTATCTTGATTGATTAAAAGATAAATGTGAAACCCAATTAAGATATTGTGTAAATCTTCGTTTTCTTTCTCTTTAGTAAGTGGGTTATTTATCCTTTTTTATGATCATGGTTTAGAGAAATGGTGACTAGGTAGGATGAAGTGGTCGAGAGGTAACTTTATTTTCTCATCAATGGAGTATGCTAACATTAAATGTATTAATAATGACAAGCGAAGTCCATTTTATTATTTGTATTTACTATTTAGTTTTTCTTAGTCATATGTTGGTAGTCTTAGCCTTGGTTTTTTTACAAGACGAGGCTGGCTAGGTATTTAAGACTAATATTGTACTATAGGATGGCTAATATCTAATCATATTCCTTCGATATTTCCTTCTAGATTAGAGATGAATAAATTACTGGTTTTATTTAGCAATGTTTAATTGTTTACTTACTATTTGAAAATGCAGTTTTCTACTTTTCTTCGACTCGTTATTGTTCGAATACGTAGAGAGTGGATAAGACTACTAAAATGAATACATATCAAATACAATAAAATCATGATACTGAAAAATAAATCATAAGTAAAATTTGAAAAATAAACATGTAAATCTCAAATTTTAACAGAAAAATATAGATAGATAATCCAATTTATGTTGAAGATAGGAAGATAAATATTTTTTCACACTAAATTAAAATCAAATGTGTGAGTAAAGTTTTAAATGATAAAGTTAAAAATATGAAAGTAATCTACATTATTTACATTCAATTAGAGTTATTAAACGCACCCACAACTACGTTAAAGAAAAGGAAAAAAAATAAGAGTTATATATTTTGGTAACTCTCTTTATCTTATGTGACAAACTCAATGCCATATCATTACTCTTGTAAAATGCTATGTTATTTGTCTAAATGTTGACCAACTCTAAACTAGAAAGACCTTGAAAACCATTTGGTAATTAGTCCCTTTTTTTCGTGCAACTTGATAAGTAGTCCTACTTCAATTATAAGGATCCCAAAACTAAAAAATATTATAAGTATCAATCTTTTGTTGGAAACCTTGCTATTGTTATATTCAAATGATTTGGAAATTTTCATGAAGAATACATATATAAAAGATACATGATGTACACTTTACAAAAAAAGGTTACACATTAAAACAAATAGATTTAATATGGTCAATTTGGTAATGATTAAAACCGCGCATCGCGCGGGTACTAATACTAGTTATATTTTTCAAATTTGTGTTTATAAAATTTGGCCAAATTTTGAAACCAAGTTTTCAAATTCCCAAAAACTAATCCCAACCAGATTTTGATGAAAAACTTTTTCCCACTCACTAAAGTTCAACTTATTTTCAAGTGAAATGTATATCCAAACACAACTTCAACTTTCAAAAATGATTTTTCAACTCAACTTTAAAAACTTATTTTTCAAGTTTCAACCAAATCTATGTCCAAACGCTAGCTTATTTATTTGTGTCTTCTATTAATAGTTACAATCATCTATATATATCTATTGTGTTACGAGAGAGAGTACCACGCATATGCCCATATTCTAATTTACAATAACTTAGAGATTGATGTAATAAACAAAACTAATACAATAACTTAGAGATTGATGTAATAAACAAAACTAATAGTTACAATCATCTATATATCTAAGTGTTTTTTAAAACAAAAGACAAAGGGCAAGATAATATAAAGCTGGCAGGACCAACGGCTAGTTTTTGAAGAGGATCGTCCAACGGTCAATAACACACAAGCCTAAAGTGTCGGCAAATTTGAATTCGAGACAGCGTTTTGGGTATGGCCCAGAACCCGACAAAATTCGGACCTTTGAATTAACATTAATAAATAAATACCTACTTTTGTTTTTCTATAAAGGAAACAATATTAAAATACAAGAAAGTAGACCAAGTGCCCTTAATATTCATTCAATAAATATGTAATATTTTACGTAGAATTAATCCAGCTAGCTTTTGTATGAGTCAAGCACCAAAGACTTAATTAATATCAAATCCTTATCCTTCTATCGATTATCATGTATTTTATATTCAAATGAAAATATTCATTTTGGGGCATTTTCAACAAGAAAGAAACTAAAATGTTTACCGCAGGAAAACTATAGGCATCGATATTGCACCAAACCAGTTGATGCAAGAGAATGTCTTATGAGTATAAACCTTATCACTTAATTATGTTAAGTTAAATGTTCCAATATTTCAATTTGTTCTTAGTTAGGTTAAATTATTTGATTTGCTGCATATACTTTGAACAAATATTTTTTCTCTCTTCCGCACACATATTGTTTAAGTTGACCGTGCACAAATTGACCTAAACACCGATAAAAAATGACACATTTCAAATTAACAAGGTGTTTAGGATTATCTTTAAGAAAATTAAATTTAAAAAAGTACTAGCTTCCCAATTATTTACTTTATTAGTGGACCTACAATGGAAACATAGAGGCATTTTTGTCAATGGTGTATGACATTATTATTACGACCACAGCAACTATTTTGGATATCCTGATAGAATTGACAAATAATTTGGCATAGCAATTTCTTGAAAGTTTTTAAATTTGAAAAGCTCATTATTATTAGGTTATTCATATGAGTGCTATCATTTAAATGAATAACGAAGTCCATTTTTTTCTTTTTTAAGAAAAAAAATCAAATTACTCTCCCTTTATATGTTAATGCATTAAGGGCCGTTCGGTTTGGTTTTCTTTTACGCGGGTATTAACTATTAATGCGGATATTAGTAATGTGGGGATTAATAATGTGTGTATTAATAATGTGGGTATTGATAATGCGGATATTAGTTATGCGGGGTTTAATAATGTGGTATTAGCCACGCATATATTATAACGTAGGGATTATTTATTGAATCACTGATATATTACAAATTAACAAAAAATATTATTATTTAAAATATTTATTTACTCCTTAAATAAAATTTTAAAATATCCTAATTATTATGAGGGTTAATTTTGTCATTTTAAATTTTAATACCTACATTATTAATACCCACATTATTAATACCACCTTCTACCCCCGCATAAAATAATACATAGATTCCCACATTAATAATGCGAGTATTAATAATGCGGAATATACAAAAACACAATCAAACGTTGCACTAATTTTATGCGGGTATTAAAATTTCACAAAAACCAACCGAACGCTGCGCTAAATTAACGCTGAGTTTTGTGAGGGTATTAAATATTAATACTTGGAACCGAACGACCCCTAACTAAATAACTTAATTTGAATTCCTACTTTAAAATAAAGAAATGCTAGCCCATAGGGTTCCTCGATCCAAAAACAGGGAATATATTACTTTATAATTCCTAATGATTGAGAGGTCACATTAAATTATTCGCAAACTTAATGAAAAAGAAAAGAGACATAGGACAAAAGAAGGCACCATAAATATATAACAATTGCATAAAATTACATACAGTTAAATCTCTTAGTAATTTTTTAAAAAAATTGGGGTGAGGAGTGGAATAGAAGAAGAGATTATAATATGGGGAATTGAATAATTACAATACGGTCAATCAATTATACTACTATAATTTTCTCAAATCTCTTTATTATGCTTGTTGTAGCAAAGCATAGTTATAGAGTACATATGATAAAATTAATAATATAAAAAATCGGTTATAGCAAACATAGTTATAGGATATATATGATAAAATTCATAATATGAAAAATTGGTTTCAGCCCCAATTATGAAATACACTAGGTATGATTGTTGATTGTTGTTGTTGTTGAAAATCAATTTGGAGAAAACTTACTACTCCCTCCGTTCCAAAATGATTGTCATAGTTTCCTTATTAGTTCGTTCCAAAAAGAATGGTACAATTCTAAATTTGGAAACATTTTTGAGTTGAAACTACTACTTTACCCTTAATGAAATGCTTTATAGCCACATATTTATGTATGGCTTATTTTGGACCACAAGTTCCAAAAGTCTTACCACATTCCTTAAACTTCGCTCCAAGTCAAACTATGACAATCATTTTGGAACGGAGAGAGTATTATATACTATAGTGAAATGTCGATAAGGACGATGGCTTTTATAAAGGAAAAAAAATATTTTTCACATTTTTCTTATTCATACTTTACTTCCTATTGTATGTCTCCCCTCCTTCGATCCCAACCCGATAATATTTACACTACCTCTAAATTATATCAAATAAACTATTTTAATCTTATCAAATAAGAAATAAATTGAAAACATATGTATGGAAGATGAAATAACATTTATAGTTTTTATCTTTGTTTTTGTTGTTTCTCGCCTCGTATTAAAGGCGAGATTAATTTAAATTCGACCGAGAAATTTCACTTTAGAAAAGAATGACTTATTTTCAAGAATCGCATTCAAAACTTTTGGTTAAACATGAAGAAATAACCATGCCTGTAATCTTTTTTCTTTACTCCCGTAATCACAAATAGTAGATAATATCATGCATATATTAATATATAAAAATTCTTTTTACTCACCCACCAGCCTCTCTGGACTCTGTTGTAATGTAGTGAGAAGTGGCGTTCCAGAACCGCCCAACTCTTTTTTGGCAGAAAAGGGTCTCGGCTTTTCTTTTCCATTTTCTTTTATTTCTAAGTCTGATTAACACTAATCATGGACCAAATTAACACTTTTAAAACTTGAGGGTATTTCTTAAAACATACATAATAACTATTTCAAACCTTGGGAACATCACTCATCAGTTAACACCCTTTCCCCTTCCCCGCGTGGCCTCTTTCAACTTCACACTTCATCTCCTTTTTCACTCCAAATCTAAACCAAATACTGTCAAGTTCTCTGTGTTTTCAAGGAATCCGACCAGCAATACAGCATAGTATTTTATATAAAAGGTAAACTATGTCATTAAAACTGTGGTGTAAATGTCGAACCTAGGTTTTTCATTTTAATTTTTTCGTCGACAGTGATTAATGATGATTTGGGTGTTTGTTTTTGTGCAAAAGATGTAATATTGTGTTGAAATTGAATGGCATTATGTGTTTTAATGGGTAAAGTAGTTCCGAACTACAAAGGGGATTTTCGATGTTCAACTGAAATTTTTAGGGTGTTTACATTTTTTGGTTAAATTGTGACGATTTTAGGGTTTTCTGGGAACCAACGCTGCTTTATTTAGTTGCAAATTGAAGTTATTGCTGTTTTGTGTCTTGATGTTCCGAACACCATAGTTGCTGAGGTTCTAAATGTTCATGTTTTTCTGTAACTAAATTTAGTATCCCTTTGTTTTGCTTTGCAGAAAAATGGTAAATTTAAGACCGAGAAATAAAGATGAAGATGAGCAGAAGAAGCAGCCTACAAAGACTCCCAAGAAGGCGATTTCTAAGAAAAAGGGCCCTTCGCCGAAGAAGAAACTTGACAAGCCTAGTACTTCAGATTCGGAACGTACTCCAACAGATTTAGAACCTACTCCTAAACGCCCAAAAACTACTAAACCCACTAAAAGAAAATTAGTTGTGGAGAGTGACGAATGTAGCCAAGGAGAAGTAGCAGGTCCACGGAACAAAGGTGATAAACAAGAGGAAAGCCAAAGTCCAGCACCAAGTTACGATCTAAGTAAAGGTGGGGAGGATTTGGAGAGGGCTGCAGATGAGGGTGAAAGAAGGGTGGATTTAGATGACGCCGGTATTGATGAACTGTTAAAAAGTGATTTTTTGAGGACTGGAGTGGAAGATGGTGATGGTGAAAAGGAAGAGGAAGATGGTGGTAAAAAAAATGAAGAGGCTGATAATTTAAGTAGAGATAAAGGAGAAGAAGTAGAGGGGGAAGCAGATAAAACAGGGGAGAGTCCAAGAAGCAGCAAAAGAAGTAGAAGAGAGGCGGAGGATGTAATTTTAAAAAGCAACTTTGTGAAGGATCGTGAAAAAAGAGTTAAAATAGATGGGGAAGCTGTAAATAATGCAGGTGGAAATGTTGAAGAGGAAGCAGGTGAAGAGAAGGAAACTGCTGAAGGAACATCTGGATTGAAACTGGAGGAAGACCAGGTGATAGTTGAATTGAAACGCGTATTGTTCGGAACGCCAATGTTGATGTTCTACACGACATTTTGTACGTTCCCAACATCAACATTAAGGCTGGTAGCTCTCGTTCGGAACACGTTACGTTTTGTTCCCAACAGTAGCATCTGTCGTTCAGAACCTCAGCATACTCATGTTCCGAACATTTATTAATTTACTATCATTGTGATTCATTTTATTAATTTTATGCTAAAATTATGTGCAGTATGAAGACGTTGGTCATGCTACTTTCAAGAGTAACGTTGAGGGTCTGTTCAAGACCTTCCTGACCAACAATGAACCTTTTAATGGGAAGATTACTGTTCGTTCTTCGTTGGCTAGGGGTATGATACAGTTCAAGGAGGTTCTGAAAAAATTGCAGGTGAGAAGGGGATTTGCCAATAGCTGTTTCGGTCCTTTCTTGCAATTACCGGAATATCCACTGTTTGGCACCAAGTTGGTGCATAACCTCCTCATGCGAAGGATTATTTGCAAGAAGAAGAAAGAGGTTTGGATATCCTTCAATGGATTGCCAGCACGTTTTGGCCTATCCGAGTTTGCACTAATGACAGGGCTAAACTGTGGGCCCTATCCAAGGAAAGAGTACATGGATAAAATGAATGAAAAGGGGAAGGAATTGTGGAATTTTGTTGTTGATTATTTCAAGGAGAAAAAGACGAAGGAGAAGGAGAAAGAGATAAAGGGTAAGGAGGAGAAGGAGAAGGGTAGTGGGAAGCGGAAGGGGAAGAAGAAGGAGGAGGAGTCACCCCCATCCTCACCTTCACCCGCAAAGAGGAAGTTCAACAAGCCAAAAAAACAAAAACAGCCGAAGAAAAAGCAAGCTGTGAAGTCTGGTGACTTGCTTGAGTTGGTATGTTCTAGAACCTGTCCCAAGAAGTGGTATTTAAATCTGTGCATGGCTTGGTTTGTTCATACTATTCTGTGTGCGAGGGATTCCAAATATGGAATAGAGGAATGGGTGGTGTGCTTGTCCGCCGATCTTGCAGAATTCCAGCGTTATCCTTGGGGTAGGATGAGTTTTGAATTAACAATGGAATATCTGATCAAGCCAATGGAACCTCGTGCAGAAGGAAGCCAGACTTACAATCTTTATGGCTTTCCATGGGCATTCATGGCCTGGGCTCATGAAGCCATTCCTGCCTTGAGACCAAAGGATTTGCCAAAAGAAAAAACAATGCCAAGGATCATAAACAGGCTTACTGAAATTTATGAAAGAGATACGGACAAGTTGTTTGACCAACAAGATGTTCCTGTAAGTATTCAGTTTTCCATATATGTTATGTAATGTTTGGAACAACCTCGTGTTTGCTGAGATATTTCTCTTTGATGTTCGGAACATCTTAATGAAGAACCATCAACTTCTACAGTCAACAATGTTCGGAACATCCTTCTATGATGTTCTCGAACAACAAGACTTTGTTCCAAACAACAGTAAAAGATTTTTAAAATTTAGTTGATATTTATTTAATGTTGTTGGGTATATTAACAGGTTGTTCACCCTTTCCTCATTCCTACCGATGAAGAGCTGAACATGGATTACTTCCTAGACCTCATGCCATTTGATGACGAAGAGGACGACACAATTGATCGTTTTTGTAAAGTGTTCGAGGATGCTTGCACCGTTGGCCTTGTTGGTGGCACTACAATTTGTATTTTCAACAACAATCCTGCAACCCCTCCAAGACAAGTGATAGAAATTAAAGCTATGGAAGCACCAGAAACGATGATGTTTGGAAGTGATGGTGAATACAATGAAGAGGGAATTGGTGGCCTGCAAGATGTAAATATTGACATTGGAAACAAAGATGATGGTGATGTAGTTCGCGGTGAGTTTGAAGTTGCCGGTATCACTGAAGTTGCTATAGTGAAGAGGAGCTCCAATTGCAGAGGCTGCAAATGTGGTGAATGCAGCGGGTGGAGGGAAGCAATGGAGCAAAAGATTTTGGCTTACGATCAAAAGATGGTTGCTTATGATGAAAAGATCGTGGCTTATGAGAAAAGGATGGTGGCTTATGAGCAACAGATCGTGCCTTACGAGACAAAGGATGGTGCTTCTGGTGGTGATGGATTCGACATCCCCAAATGTAGCAGTTGCAATTGCAAAGAGTGCGACGATTGGCGTAAAGGCATGGTGATGGAGATGGCGGCCGTGAAGGAGACGATTGAGCAGTTGAAGAGCAAAACTATTGTAAAACCTGCAAAGGCTGTGAAATCACCACAAACAGAAGAGGAGAAGAAGCAGGAAGAAGTTTGTCCGAGGCTGCCAGTGGATATTTACAAGCCATTGAAGCGGAAAAAGTTTTGGCGTTGAGCGCATTTATCAGAAAGAGGAAGAAAGAAAAAGATGTTTTTCTTGGATTGCCGATGAATTACCTAGATTTCAAAGAACTGGTGGACAAGACAAAATGGATGTGGGACATTGTAAGTTTATTTTTGAATGATTTTCTGAACTTCACATCGTTGTAGGGAACATTCTAACTGTGTTCGGAACATCATTAGTATGCTTGGAACAACATCACACAGTCGTTCCGAACATGGGATGATGTTCGAAAAGACAGACCTTTCCTTTCACCACTCACTTACACTCCAATTATTTTTTGTCTCTCTTATATGTTCTGCAGTATGTTGAAGCTGTGCTGACAATGATGCGGGAGAGGCATTTGAATTACCCCTATCATTACGATGAAAGTGACCTCATTTTGGATATGGCATTCTTGACAAACATGAAAAAACGGTACTACCAACTGGAAGCAGATGCGAAAAAAAATCAGCGACCGCTTGACAAAGTGTTGAAGGAGTATAAGTTTGATGATGATTATCTGGAGTATGCACATGGAAAGCAACCCTACCCAGCGGGTAGGTGTTGGGCCGGTGCTAAGAGGATCTTCGCTGTCTTCAACATCAACGACAATCACTACGTGTTGGTGGTGTTTGACATGGTTGAAGCGAAGGTTTGGGTGTATGATTGCAACCATGGTGTTAATGATGATGAAAAGTTCTTGCCAATAATTGTTCCCATTCTGTACATGTTCCCGATCTATGTCAGAAATTCTAAGCTATTCAAAGAATTGGATCCGATGTGTAATGAAGGAGACATGTGGTCGTTTGAGAGAGTGCCAAGATCACTTTGTCCACAAAATCTAACAGGGCAATCCTGTGGAGTGTTCGCGTTGATGTACATTGAGCATCTCATTACAAACACCTCCATGGGCAAAATTTGTGACAACGAGGCTGATCGGTGGAGGCGACGTTTTGCCGTTTATATTTTCGACGGGAAAATGAAGCCTTGATTTGGGTAATATGTAATATTTGGATAATCTTTTAACTTTTTTTTTTGGTAATGTAATTTGGTATGGATGACTTTTATTTTCTTAGCCAAGTAACAAGTAACAGCTTTTGATGTGCTTAAATATTAAATACTGACGATTATTACATCAGTTCCAGAACGACATGAGTCTGTTCCTGAAATGCAAAGTGATGTTCCAAACATCTGCAACATTTAATTAAGTTTACCCTGGAACAATAATACTTCGTTCTGGAACGACAAGTCGTTCCTTAGAAAATGCAAAATACATATTATATCGAGACACAAACGGCACAATAATATAATAAACATATAAAATTATAACTAAAATAATCATAAGCAATCGAACTTAGGGTGGTGGTGCTTCAGGTGGTGTTCCTGGTGGTGTGGAGTACGGGACATAATCAATTCCCTTTTCAGCAAGGAGCCCTTTAAGCATTCTCTTCATCCTTCTTATGTCCCTTCTATAGTCATGGAAGAATTCTTCAAATTTGAATTTCCATTCCCACACTTCATACCTTAATTGGTCCAAGCCATTGGTCGAATTACCAGAATCTGAATGTGAACTCGAGGAAGGAAGTCTAGACCATCTTGAACTCGATGCTCCTCTTATAGGTGCTCCCCTTGTTCTTGGACGACGAGGCATTTTGAAATGTTGTAGATCAATGTGTGACTGTTGGGTATTTATCAATGTGTGAATGTGAACAAAGGGGCAATCGACGAGTCTGTTGGGAAGGGCTTTATCGTAACCGTTATGTACTACTCAAACGAGTGCAACTGATAATATTGTAACTGTTGTGCCTTTTAGATTTTAACAAGATGTTCGGAACATTATTAATATCGTTCGGTATACTGTGGTTATTTTAATTATAGATAGATGGATTAGTGTTTTTAGAAAAAGAACAGAGCATATCGAGTGCTCATCAATTGTTCAGAACAAGATATATATGTTTTCCGCAAAATTACGATGTTCCAAACGAGATACTCTTATTGTATAAAGGTCAATAATGTTCCAGAACGACGCAAAACCTTTCTGAACGGCATCATGGAGTTCTGAACTAGATAAAAGTAATTTCCATTGATAATCATTGTAGAGCTTTACAAAAAAGAATGCTAGTTATATTAGCATTCAAATGGAGAAACTGCACATCACTGTCAGTGCTTTACAAAAGGAATGCTACTTATACTAGCATTCTACCAAAAGATACTAGATTATAAAGATTCAAAAAGAAATATATAATAACATTAATAGGAACATCCAAATCTAGCGTGAAGGAGAGGAGTAGAAGTCAAGGTAATGGATCCCCTTATCAGCAAGCAGCCCTTTGAGCATTCTTGTGATCCTACGCCTTTCCTTCGCCATCTTTCTGACGTCCTTTTTGTAGTCATGTAGGAAGCCCTCAAACTGGAACTTCCAACCCCACACTTCTGCCCTTAGTTGTTCCAATATGTCAATAGCCCTTTCAGTTTGTGAGTCGTCTGCAAATGATAATGCCCTAGAGGTGGAGGCTATATTAGCCGTGGAGGCACCTCTGGCCGTGGAGGCTCCTCTGGCCGTGGAGGCTCCTCTGGCCGTGGAGGCTCCTCTAGCCGTGGAGGATCCTCTTGCTCCTCTTGTTCGTGGTTGACGTGCCATTTTTTAAGATGAATAGTTTGTGATTCCTTGAATTGTAAGTTGATGAATATGGTTTGAAATGCTCTGAGCCGTTGGGTATTTATAGAAGTTGAGAGAGGCAACCGAAACGTTTGTAGCCGTTTCGTGTATTGGTATTTGAGCGGGTTGTATTGCAGCCGTTTCTGTATTTCAAATTTTGAACGGGTTCCGAACGTCAGCCTATATTAGTGTAATTGGTGTAACGTATCCACGAAATGACGTTCCGAACCTCATTTCGACCTACCTGCAGACCTAGTCTAGTTTACGAAATGATGTTCACCTAGTCTAGTCTACGAAATGATGTTCCGAACATCATTTCAGCCTACCTGCAAACCAAGTCTAGTCTACTACTCTAGATGATAGGTGTATTGGTATTTGGAAATTGTATTGTAGCCTTTTTTGAATTTCAAATATTGAATCTCTTGTTCGGAACGGCAGTGTACATCAGTATAATTCGCGTAACATATCTTTTACACGATGTTCCGAACATCATTTCGATCTAGCCCAATGTCGTGATAGATTATTACATTGGGCGCGTGAACAACATTTATTTACCAACGGTAATAAAAATACACCACCCAACACATTATATATGCGTTCATTATTTGTAAAACAAGTTTACACAATTACATCAAACATCCAGATTAAAATGTCTAGTAGATCCGTTAATAGCGGGAGTGTTGTACCATTTTGTCGATGTGGAGATTATGCGAAGTTAACAACATCGTGGACGCAGCTAAACCCAGGAAGGAGGTTTTACGGATGCAAATATGGTCAGGTTAGGTGGTGGGTTTATTTTCTTTCTTGAATTAATTTGTTTGTTGTATTTATTTTATTTTATTTTTTTATGTAGGCAAATGGTTGCAACTACTTTAGATGGCATGATGAAGAGATGTCAGATCAAGCAAAGAGAGTAATATGGGGTCTACTTAAGAAGTTGAAAGCTGTTGAAGAAGAGAGGAAAGCGGCACGTTTATGGCGGAAAAAATTGGGTTTTGGGGTACTAATAGTCGTGGTGCTAATCGTTCTCATATTCTGTACTTGGATCAAGTGTTGGTTCATAGTTTAGTTCTATATTTCCAATTGTTATGTTTTGTGCAGTAATGATCAAGAAATTTCATTTGAAATTGTTATTTTGTCCTATAATTTACTAATGTACCCTAAGTCGTTCCGCACGACACACTTCATGTTTCAATCATATCGCGATCTGATCTGAACAAATCCGTTAACAGAACGATGAAGATAGCAATATCGAAATATGCCGCTCCGAACGTGTTGTTCACGTGACAAACATATTTAGCATGTTCGAAACCACAAAGATGGATGTGCAGTCATTTGTCACTCTAACAAGTATGCTTGGTAATTTAGGGTGATACTGATCATCTCACTTTAATTACCTAGTCATAATGATCATCATTTGCCACTCTAAGTGGCTGTTTGTCACTCTAACCACTCAAGATGTGAAGAGTGTGATGAAGATAGCAACAATATAACAGCGCGCTCGGAACATCGAATGAACGCGACGAACGGCACGTTGATGTTCGAAACATCGGTATATGTATGGATCATCATTTCTCCCTATAACAAGCATAATTTGTTATTTATAGTGTTAGTGATCGTCATTTGTCACCCTAGCAAGTATAGTGGGTCATTTCTAGTTAACATGATCATCATTTGACACTCTTACAGGTATGTTGGGTCATTTCTAGATTAGAAGGATCATCATTTGTCTGTCGAACAACTCTAGTTGGCCATTTCTACTCATCATGGTCATCATAATGCACCCTTACAGGTATCTTGGATCATTTTTGGGTATAATGATCATCCTCTATCACTCTTACAAGTATAGTTGGTCATTTATTATATGTATGGATCATCATTTCTCCCTATACCAAGTATAGTTGGTCATTTATAGTGATAGTGATCATCATTTATCACTCTTACAAGTATAGTTGGTCATTTATTATCATATTGATCATCATTTTCCACTCTTACAAGTATTGTTGGGTCCTGCCTGGTCATAATGATCATCATTTCCCACTCTAACGACTCTACTTGTCCATTTCTACTCATAAGGATCACCATTTGTCCCACAAACTACTCTAAGTGGTCTTTGTGATGAAAGTGGATGAATTTATCGCGCTTACAGGAATATTGGGTCCTTTGTAGGTATATAATGATGATAGTTTGTCACTCTAACCACTCAAGATGTGAAGAGTGTGATGAAGATAGCAACAATATAACAGCGCGCTCGGAACATCGAATGAACGCGACGAACGGCACGTTGATGTTCGAAACATCGGTATATGTATGGATCATCATTTCTCCCTATAACAAGCTAATTTGTTATTTATAGTGTTAGTGATCGTCATTTGTCACCCTAGCAAGTATAGTGGGTCATTTCTAGTTAACATGATCATCATTTGACACTCTTACAGGTATGTTGGGTCATTTCTAGATTAGAAGGATCATCATTTTGTCTGTCGAACAACTCTAGTGGCCATTTCTACTCATCATGGTCATCATAATGCACCCTTACAGGTATCTTGGATCATTTTTGGGTATAATGATCATCCTCTATCACTCTTACAAGTATAGTTGGTCATTTATTATATGTATGGATCATCATTTCTCCCTATACAAGTATAGTTGGTCTTTATAGTGATAGTGATCATCATTTATCACTCTTACAAGTATAGTTGGTCATTTATTATCATATTGATCATCATTTTCCACTCTTACAAGTATTGTTGGGTCCTGCCTGGTCATAATGATCATCATTTCCCACTCTAACGACTCTACTTGTCCATTTCTACTCATAAGGATCACCATTTGTCCCACAAACTACTCTAAGTGGTCTTTGTGATGAAAGTGGATGAATTTATCGCGCTTACAGGAATATTGGGTCCTTTGTAGGTATATAATGATGATAGTTTGTCACTCTAACCACTCAAGATGTGAAGAGTGTGATGAAGATAGCACAATATAACAGCGCGCTCGGAACATCGAATGAACGCGACGAACGGCACGTTGATGTTCGAACATCGGTATATGTATGGATCATCATTTCTCCCTATAACAAGCTTAACAGTTGTGCGATCCGAACGGCTGTTTAATGTGACGAACATATTAGTGGAGTTCCGAACATTTATTTTCATTCTGGATATTTGGACGTGGATAATGTTAATGATCACCAGTTGTATCTGGAACATAACCGTTACGTTCCGAACATTTGTTTTCATGATGGAACACACGTATTATGTTCCGAACGTGTTGTATGATTTTATTAAGTTTTCCAGAAATGGAGTAGGCCAAGTTGTCGTTTGGAACATCGTCTATAATATCCTAAACGACAGTTGATGTGTTGCGAACTATAAGCAAAGAGGATGGTTTGGAGACAGTTTAACAGTACTAATTAAAGACCTTCATAATAATATTAATTGAACAGAGATACAAAAGCATATTCATAAACAGTAGAACTACTTAAACATCTAATATATAATAGCGTCTTCGTTATTGTTTGGATCTCCACCGAATTGATTTTGCAAAATCCTTTCAATCCGATCTATCTGCAATTGCATCTGCTCAAGTTTTGTCTCGAGTGTTTGAATGGACCTCTCACAATTATCTGCTACCTCTTTGATGTCAACAACTTCATAATGCACGTCTAGCAGTCTTACGGGAAGCGACTTGTTTGGAGGCTCTCGGACTCGGTGGTACTTATTCCATGGATCGTTTAATGCGTTATTGGCCATCTGCATGAAAAGTTGTTTAAAATTTAGAAAAGAATCAAAGTGGATAGTTATGTTTAAGGAAATATAAACAGATTAGATGGAGAAATCGTTTTAGAAAAAAGGCAGAAAATATGGAAAACTTTAGTACCTCAACTTGTTCTTCTTTGCTATGGAAACTAGTCAAACTGAACGTAATACTTGGTTAATGCGAAATGAATTGTGAATTGAGTGTTCATCAAAGTGGAGGTATTTATAGATGTTTTGAAGCAAATGAAGGGACGCATATTTACAAGTGTCAATGTGTTTTTTTGACGTGACTGTTGCAGTAACCAACTTGTATTTTAGCCGTTTAGTGTATTGGTATTTGGGTTCCCAACTGTTCATTGTAGCCGTTTGTGTGTTTTAAATTTTGAATAGCTTGTTCGGAACGTCACGTATAAAAGTATAATATAATATCAACGACACGAGGTTCCGAACATTTCCTATAAGGTAGCACTTGGTAAACGCTACGACTGTGAATTGTGAAATAAAGACCTCACAAGCTTTCACATGCCTTGACATCGTTCGGAACATCACATATAATATCCTAAACAAAATGGATGTGTTGCGAACAATATGCAATTATGTGCACAACATAATCACAAAAGATGCAGTAAAGCAAATCTGTGCAAACCATAAGTTAAGAAACAAATTTGGTCAAATATGTACACAAGATAAATTATACAAGTAGGACGAAAAGTCCATTATGCAATTCAATAAATATCCAAATAATCCAAATAATTGAAACTATAACGCGGACGATATAAATATCCAATTCACAAACTCAATTCGTAGGCTGACTTGTAGCCTCATTTCCACTACGAACACCGGGGCATGTAGTTTTCTTGTGCCCATATCTCTTGCAGTTGCCACATTTATTTCTCCTCTTTGGAAGACGCTCCCCAATAGATCGAATCCGGTTAACCCTTCTCCTTCCACGGTTGTTCGGCTTTGGGGGCGGAGGCACTGGATAAAGTATCTCTTCAGCAGGGACGACCCATGATTCTTCAGGAGGTACTGCATTGACAGGCTCTGCATAGGCAAGGATGTATGCTTGTGTTGTGTAATATCCAGAAGTGTATTCATACACTCTACTTCCATATTCATCGCCATGCAACCCCCTAATTGCTGCCATAGCATGTACACAAGGTAACTGATCAAGATCGAACTCCCTACATGTACATGTCCTCTCATATAGATCAACTTCTGCCTCATGCCCTGGACTAATGATTTCGAAACCATAAGTTCCCTTCCTGTTGACAACTAGCTTGTCTCCCGCTTCTTTATTCTTCCTTATTTTTATTTCAACGTCTGGGACGCATAAATTTGGGTGGTTGATTAACTTCATGGCCCTAGTGTGGAATTTTTCCGCAAAGTTCCTACCTATATCCTTCAAGAGGGCAGCAATGGGGTATTCTCTTTGCTCTTTCAGCATGGAATTAATGGACTCAGCTATGTTTGATGTCATAACTTCAAACCTATTAAAAAGAATAAAAATTATACTAGTCAAAACATGTTCCTAGCATAAAGCACAAGTGAAGATATAGGAATAAGAAGTGCGGAACATTAGTGATGTTCCTAACATGACTCACACGTTCAGAACTCCGATAATGAGTTCGGAACACCATCGGAAAATAAATATTCCTATAATGTTTTGAACATATATGTTATGTTCGGAGAGCGCAATGTGACGTTTGGAACATATTGAAAGCAGACAGTAATATTACCTGTTTCCTGGGAAATATAATCTGCTCCATCTATGATAGCCAACAACATTTCAAGATAATCCGCTACCCTCCAATCAATAGCCCTGATCTCATTCATAGCATCATTGAATTCCTCTACCCTGTATGCCTTTGCTGCAGTGTAGTATTTGTGAAGACTGAATCCAAACTGAAACTTTGTTCGGATGCTTTCACCAAGGTGCCACATGCAAACTCCATAGTGTGCAGAAGGAAACACTTGGGCGACCATTTTCGAGATGCTCGGATGTCTATCCGAAACTATGCACAACTCTTCACTATCTGAAACTATGCAGCGTAATTGTTCGAAAAAATACTCATATGAGTCGTCGCACTCTTTGTCTACAACACAAAAAGCAACAGGGAATACGTGACTCATTGCATCCTGAGCAACAGCAGACAGCAAGACCCCTCCATACTCGCCAGACAAATGTGTACCGTCAACGGCTAGGACTTTTCTCACGTAAGTAAATCCCCTGATCCACGCTCCATAAGAGAGAAAAAAATACAAGAACTTCCCTGTGCTAGAAAGCCTCAAATCTGTCTTGGTTCCTGGATTCTTGCTCCTAACCATATAAGCATAAGCATCAAGAATTTCAATACCTTTCGCGTGTGTTCCCCGTGTCAAAGATTTTGCAAATTGACAGCCCCTAAGACACTTCCAGTAGCTAACCTTACAACCAAAATCGTTGTTAAGGGACTCCCTGACAGCTTTTGTGGTTGGACCTTTTCCCATTAAATATTTACCTTTCATGAACTCACCAATTATCCGGGCAGAGGCGTGTGAATTATGACTGGAATGATGTTGGACACCGCATGTGTGCATGTTATTGTAAACGCTAATGTAGAACCTATCATTACTTTTATACCTCATTGCCCTTAACCACCATTTGCATTTCACATCTAAACATCTAGCATTAAAAATCTTTGCAGTATTCTTCAATGGTTTGTAATTAAAACGATGTTTAACTGCTGCAATCTTCAATTTGGTGACCAGTTCTTTCTTATTGGGGAAAGTCATACCTTTTTCAAAACCTGTGCCATCAACGAAGTGAAATATCGGCTCGCTGCTTTGTGTTGGAAACACAGGGGTATAAATGGCAGGATGTTCCTCTACATATTTGTCTTCTACTTCTTCTTCTTTTTCTTCATCTACATCTACGCCTGCTCTGTCTTCTTCTACCCCTCCTCCTCTGTCTTCTTCTGCTACTTCTTCATGTAAGTCATCCAATCGCTGACTAAAATCATGCCCTCCAATATTTGGCATTTCTTGGTCATTAGAACCAACACATTCCTCCGTCGTTGAAACCACAATTACCCTTAGTGTGGGCCTAGCACCATTACGATCAACGTCAGCCATATAAAGGCGTACATCTTCGTCGTTTCTTATTGTAACGGGAGGAGTCTTTTGATTTGCGGCAACACTCAGCATGTAAGTAATGCAAATATCCCTCGGATTGTCTCTTATCCCCCAACTTCCGATGATTTTGTTAAGTAGAACATCATACGTAACATCTCTAGGCACAAGAATGGGTCTTGACTCTTTAACCTTCGGAACCCAAGCATAACATTTAGAACGCTCCACCCATTCACCTTGATAATTAACTCCCAATATAACCTCACCCATCGATGGTCACCTGCAATAAATTGGAATGACCAACTATTAGTATTACTAATATTTATACAGTATGTTTCCAAACCTCAATGTTCTCGTTTGGAACATCTTCCTGACGTTCTGAACATCAGATTACAGTTTTTCATTGCTCGATGCAAGATGTTCCGAACCTCAGTATTGCTCGTTTGGAACATCTCATGCAGACGTTCTGAATATCACCTTACACTTTTTCGTTGCTTAATCCAAGATGTTCCAAACTTCAACAGAACGCTCAAACATCATAAAGAATGTTCCGAACATTATCTGTGAAAATTCCAATAATATACATACGCCGCGTAAAACGCCAGCGATATGTTTGGAATTACAATTACGGCCATAGGAAAGTCGAAATGGTGTTTGGAATTTCACGCAGATTGTTCGGAGGAACTGAATCCGTAACAACCCCGAATCAACAAAAACAACAAAAAACATGTTCGAAAATTTAGTACACTTACCGGATATGACTGGATTGATACGATTAAAATTGGAGGAACAAGATTTCTCCTTTAATGGATAAGAAACGACGACCAGATTTAACGAAATTCCGTAAAACCCAAATGTGGGGGATCTCAGCTTGTATTGCCTAAAACTGGAAAGGAGCTTCAAGATAATAAGCTCAGCAGCTATGGTGGAATGGGTATTATTTCGAAATACGAAAGGAAGCTCAGCAGCTATGGTGGAGCTTTGGGCGGGAATGGAATGTGGAAAAATGGAGGGAAAACGGGGGAGAGAGGAGAGAGGGAAAGCAGCTAGGAAATGGCCAAATTTGGCAAAAAACTACTTTATATACATGGACTATTGTGCAACTTACAAAACATTGGGGTGAGAATGTTACATAGTTAATAACACTAATTAAATGAGGACCCTAGAATTCATGTTTAAAACTTGAGCCTTTTTCCACACAAAAAAAACTTGGGGAGACCTGCCATGCCAATCCCCCTTGTAATGTAACGTATACATACAATACATCAATCAAATCAATATAACGCTTCAATCCATTTCATGAATGATTCATTAAAAGGCATCCCTTTCTGCAATTTTGTGGGTGTTATTCCAACTACGGAAATAGACCCATCATTTCTCTAATCCCTTATTACCCACACTCTCTCTCTTTCTCTCTCTAAGCCTAAAGGTAATTTTTCCAATCTGGGGTTTCCCTTTTGATTCTTTGATTGACTGTTTTTACCTGATTCTTGACTTGGAACTAATTCAAGATTTGATTTTTATAATTGGGTTTCCATTTTCTTGAATTGTTCTGTAGATCCTGATGCTAATTGTTAAAAAAGGGAACTTTCTTGATTCTTTTTTTGTGTGTGTGTAAAGTTCTTTTCTTTCATAGTTGGACTTGTGTTTCAGGTTTGATTAAGTGTAAAGATAGGATCTTTTTTTACTTGACTGATTAGGTTTTCATTTGGTGTTCAAGATTCCAATATCTTCTTGTGTGTGTGTGTGTGTGTTTTGTTGACTCTTTGTTTGCTCATTCTTGGTGTATTGGAGTATGAGTAATTAGCATAAATTGAGTGTTTTATTTGATTTAAAGTGGCTAAAAAGAAAAGGGTATATCAATTCTTGACTTTGGTTGTGATAAGGAAACAAAGGGGATCCTTTGATTCTTCAATAGTGGTTTGAATTATGTAACTACTATGGATTTAATTTGTTCTATACCATATTCGAAGATGAAATTTGAGAGTGTATGGTGGGTTATTTTCTACTGTATCTACTATTCTACTGTGATTTCAATCTTTGTGTCAACATGGTTAGTAGAGGTGGAGCCAGGATTTGAGCTTTATGGATTCAGGATTAAGATAGTAATCTCAAGTGCTAGTAACGGGGTTCAAATTCTGTCTTTGTACATATTTGGTGGATTTCATAACACATATACAGGGTCTGCGCCGAATCTACTGGGTTAGGCCGAACCCATGTTGTTCTCTAGCTCCACCGCGGATGGTTAGACGACCTAGAGCATACAGGATTTTGGCATTGACTAATTTTATGTAGTTATATACTCAACCATAGTTTTCCATCTGAAAATTTTTGCTTTTGATTAAAGATGTTGTTCAACTTTTGGCTAGGATCTCGAGCATATCTTTCTCTGGATGGCGATATTAGTTCTTTTAGCATCTGCTGTTATGTTGTTTGCTGACTGACAGTAATCATTCTTTGAATCTTTATATTTGTATATTATTAGCGAAACGTATACTAGATATGTTTTTTATAGGTAAGTGCATTAAAAGTAGCATGTTGCTGCTGTTAAAGGATGTTTATTATTAAGGACCAAGTGATTAACATCCTAACAGTTTTGTTAGTTCTGTCAGTCCAAAAATATCACAATCTGGAGACCCCTATGTATTAAGTTGAACTACCAAAATAGCTTAAAGTTTTTGCAGTGTACTGACTGGTGAGGAGGATCTGCTTAACTTTTGTGTTTTACTATTCAATATGTATCCACTTTGGAATTACCTGATTGACTGGTGAGGAGGATCTGCTTAACTTTTGTGTTTTACTATTCAATATGTATCCACTTTGGAATTACCTGATTGTGGAATATGTGATCTTTATGAATTTGTCCATTCTCGATACCGATGCGTCACCTGAAATCTAGATAATTAATTGGATTGCCAGCTCAAGCAACATCATGAAGGGCTGGCTCCAATGGGGTTATAAAGAAGTTGAATCAGTTCACCAATTTCCGTAGAAGTTTTAAGTTGTACAGAGGTTCTTTGACAAATCACATGGCATCAAAAACCAACCCTTGGCATTGAAGTCCACTTGTGAGCTCCAACATCGGGCTAGACGTCTGATGGGTGTTGAGTTATATAGTTGTTCCATGGACTTGTATTTCCATTTAAGGTTCTCAGGCACTATGATATCTGCATATCTTGAAAATGGCCTAGTCATTTGGAACAGTTATTTACTTGCTTGTGTCTTAAGTTTATGTAGATGAGTCCTAAAGGATTGCGCATTCTAATGATCTTTTTTCTGGCCCTTTTGCAGGAACCTTTCATAAGTTGATTATCTTCAACAGCTGAAGTACCTGCCAAAACAAACTACTTGCTGAGCTGGTTTCACGCCAACAAAGTTGCCAACTGCTCCTAGGATTTTACTTATATTTGGTTATGGTATTTCATCAAATTCAATGTGTTACTATTACTCTGTTTCTTGATTTGACATTCTTCTGGGGATCCAAGAGAATTAGTTCTTTTTCCTTTTCCTTTTCCTTGTTTTTGTGCTCTCATAATTTGTTATTGTGCCATCTCAACTGTTGAACCTTTCATCATTTGTCAATTGAACTCTCTTGAATTTGGTTATTTGTGTAGGCAACTAATGAGAATCTCCCACCAAACGTGATAAAGCAATTGGCGAAAGAATTGAAAAATCTCGATGAAACTCCTCCAGAAGGCATTAAAGTAGGTGTAAATGATGATGATTTTTCAACCATATATGCTGATATTGAGGGACCAGGTATGTTATCTTTGCTGTCTATATTTCAGTTCTTGAGACATAACACTTGTTCTAAGTTCTCTATCTACCGTGCAGCTGGGACTCCTTATGAGAACGGGGTTTTCCGCATGAAGTTGATTTTGACACATGATTTTCCCCATTCCCCACCCAAAGGTTTGTCTCCACATGCAATGTTTTTAAGTTTTACCAGTGACTATGTTTTTGTAATCTTTTTCTCGTATCTAGTTTAAATTAGCCTGAATTTTCTCATTTCATTCAGTTGGGTTCTGTATCATCACAATTCAAGAGGCTAATTCGTATTTTCTGCTTTAGTCTCTCGTTTTAGTAACTCTTATCAAATGACCTTATTTGCTGGTACTTAGGATCAATATGAAATCTGCAGTTGTATATCAAATGATATGAATTTTCTCTCTCTCTCTCTCTCTCTCTCTCTCTCTCTCTCCTCACTTCTAATGGCATATTACCAATAAAATGACATAGGCTGTTGTAACTTTTGGCATGGCATTTATAGAAGGATATCTTTTTGCCATTTCTGAATTAATTTGGCTGAGTGCATATTTTGCATCTTTTGTTTTCTATCTAGGCTATTTTTCGACCAAGATTTTTCATCCCAACATTGCCACCAATGGTGAAATTTGTGTCAATGCTTTGAAGAAAGATTGGAGTCCTAGTTTGGGCCTACGACATGTTCTCATGGTAAGTTTCTGTAAACTAAGTCAATAGTAGAGTCTGCCTAAGGTCTATGAAAATATCCGTGTGAATTGACAAGTTGTTTTCACTTTTCCTTTCTTCTTTCTTTGATTTGTTACTTTTGTGGTTGCTGTTTTGCAACAGGTGGTTAGATGTTTACTGATTGAGCCATTTCCAGAATCAGCGTTGAATGAGCAAGCTGGCAAGATGCTGCTTGATAATTACGAGGAATATGCTAGACATGCAAGGTGAGTTAGTGTGTCCTAGTTTCACTCATGTCATCTTCACGTCTATGATGTTGTCACATTTTTATTTGGTTTTACTACTGTCATGCTTCATTATCCTGCAACTTAATACAATCTTAATGGAGAGAAGATGGTTTGGTTGTGCTTATTGTATCTTTATTTGTGGATTTCATGGAAATGCTACAATTCAGTTTGAAAAAGGGGTTTAGCTGTTGAAAAGCATTTGCTGAGTTGATGACCTTGTTGAAACTGGAGATGCAAGTACAACGTGACCATACACACCTATTTTTTAGTCAGTTTATAATGACCAAAATGAAGATCCAAGTGAACCAACTCCTTTTCAAGTCTTTTTTTTAGCTGTAAAATGTGACTGAGGTTACAGTGCCTTTAAGTTAACCTTTTTCTCAAGTAGTTGCAGGTGTAAACCTGGAATTCATGCTTATAAATCAAACAATTTAACCATTCTCAAAAAAAAAAAAAAAACAATTTAAGTAGAATACAAACTTAAACCACTCTGGCTCACTAGCATAGTTTATGTGTTCCGTAGAGAAAATTTCAACTTATCTCAGCTGCTGTTTGTAAGTTTAAAGTAGTGTTTAGCTATTTTTATGTACTTCCTGACCATCTAAAACTCCTCTGTGTTTGACATGCAGGCTTTATACCAGTATTCATGCTAAGCCAAAGACTAAGCTAAAAACAGGAGCCATTTCCGAGTCTACTACAGCCCTAAATGTTGGCCAGACAAACACTTCAATGTGTAGCGTTGATCAGAAGACTGTTGGAGTTACCCCTCTCCAACAACCTGCTCCATTAGCTACAGCTAACATAGTAAAAGGAGGAAACAGTCTGGACCAGCTGCCGACACCTAGTTCAACAGCAGACACAGCAGTTAGCGGGTCAGCAGTAGCACCACCACCAGTAACCTTGAAGAAGGATGCTGGATTGGCAAAACTCCCTGCAGATAAAAAGAAGATTGATGCAAGAAAGAAAAGCTTGAAGAGATTATAACTTGTTTAGTGCACTATGTGGCTAAATCTTTTTCTCTTGGTTGTTCTTGTTTGATAGATGGGAGAAACAGTCCTGCAGTTTGTATTATGCCCTGATAAATGAAATGGACAATTCGAGTCTTTTTCTAGTTTTATGGTTCCATCATGACAATTTCTTCTTTGAAAAAGCAAAATCTGTAATAGTTGCAACTCAATCAAGAAAATGTAACTTGTAATAATACTCGATGTGGTACCATGTGGTCAAAGTTACATTCAACTAAAACGGGCAAGAAGTTAGTTGTATGTGTATCAGGAATGTTGATTGGTAATTTTCTTATAACCAAAAGAGAGCAATATGCATACATACTTTTTTGTTTCAGGAAAATGAGTACAGATTTACGGTGCTGAGCCTCCGTCTGGTATGAAGACGTCTGTGTCCTGTCGGTGTTATTTCATTGATTGAATTACTTTTGATAGTCTTAATTATCAGCAATCGACTCTTCTTCACATAAAATTGTCAATTTTCACGTTCATTTTGGAGGAAATAATCTCACATGCTCCTTTACAATTTTAATAGAAGAAAATGACTTTACAAAGATCACTTGTGTTGTTTTTGCAAATCTCTGGTGTTACTCTTTTCAACTGTTGTGAAAAGATCATTTGACTAAACACACCTATAAAGGATGCAAAAGCAAATCTCCTCTGAATTGTGTATAATCTTTCATGGTCCAAGAAAAAGATTCTGAAGCAGTTCTTTTTACATAATTGTAATCTAATGTTGCCAAAGGTTTTGGTCTTAGTGGCCAGAGGTACTTCTAGCCCTTCTACAGACAAATGCGCCATAAACCCCTTCTCATACGTTTTCCTTCATTGGCACCAAAGTGCAAACCCACTAAGACAAACTATCCTCTGTGAATCATGTCGAAACACAATGCTCTTCCTCCATGACACAAAGCAATTCTGCTTTTTTTTTTTTTTTTTTTTTTTGCATAATTGTATTCTAGTGTTGCCAAAGGTTTTTGTCTTAATGGCCAGAGCAACACATTCCCTACTACAGACAAATGCGCAATAAACCCCTTCTCATGCGTTTCCCTTCAATGGAACCAGAGTGCAAACCCGGTGTCATGGAGGAAGGGCATTGTGTTTCGACACGATTCACAGAAGAGAGATTTGTTTATGGGCTTTGGGTTAGAATGCAATTGTGAAGTATTAAGAAAAGGAGGATTGTTGCCTAAACATGCGAGGAGATATCCTCTCAAATCCCAAGTTCTTCCTAAGCCAAGTTACCAAAAGTGACAACTCTAAACATCAGAATTCAAAGCAATCACAAACTTCAGCAAGTTACTCAACGAATATGAGAAGTCTGAGAAAGATTTTTGCATTCAGTTCCATGGAAAGTACAGCACAAGAATGCTAATAAAACTGCATCCATCAATTGAGATGATCAATTAAAGTACACAAAGTCAAGAATAACGAGAAAAAGAAATAAAAAGAAAAGGTAGAGATATTCCACCACCCTTACAATACATTCATTCAAGGTCCAATACATCTAGATGGTAAGACGAAACATATTATACTAGCAGATCCTATTCAATGAAATCTTTTTTGTACTTTTCATATTTTAAACAAGACTAGACTTCAATTTAACAAGAGATGGTGGAATCACTTGGCCATCATGACCTTGACAAACTCCTCATAGTTAATTTGTCCATCACCATCGACATCTGCTTCCCTAATCATCTCATCAACTTCTTCATCAGTAAGCTTCTCTCCAAGGTTGGTCATCACATGGCGAAGCTCAGCAGCTGAGATGAAGCCATTTTGATCTTTGTCGAAGACTCTGAAGGCCTCTTTCAGCTCCTCCTCGGAGTCAGTATCTTTCATTTTCCTGGCCATGAGGTTTAGAAACTCAGGGAAGTCAATGGTTCCATTACCATCTGCATCCACCTCGTTTATCATGTCCTGGAGCTCAGCCTCAGTGGGGTTTTGTCCCAGCGACCTCATCACAGTTCCAAGCTCCTTAGTGGTGATGCAACCTATACAAAACCTCACAATTAGCTAATATATCAAAAATACTTACTAAGCCCTTATTATTAAGTCTTCAACACTATAATGTTCATCAAATTCAATACAAACCACTACCCAATTGCTGACGCTATTAGCAACCTTTAATAAATATTTCCATAGATTAAGAAAAGATTCCCGTTAGTATTTACAACTAGCTGAAACGACAAGATAAAAGCTACATCTATCATCAAAAATTGGATTATCAATCATCCATAATATACAATTTTTATTTACTCAACTCCTCCGAAGTAGCTCCTGATCAATAAAGTAAAAACAAAAACTCACAAAATAAACTAGAGAGCTTGCATGTTCTCTAGTTTTATAACGTTTCTCTAAGCTAGGAAAGCAGTGCCTCCCTATTTAAACAACTCCGCCCTCGTTTCAAACAAGTTGCAGTCTGTTATACAAATCCTCACCATATTTCTCCATTTAAATTCATTTCAGGCCAATCTTATGTTGAATAAGAACGAAAATTAAAGATTAGTAGCTGTTTCCTATGGATATATTATTTAAAATCTCTAATATGGCTAATAAACTCCGAGAAAGCCTATGACCTAAAATAAATATACTAACATGACTAAAGCATATTCAGAATTAAATGAAATGCCAAAACAGATCTTTTTCTTCCACTATTATACCATATTATTTCCCAGAGTTTGAATTCCAAGAGATTGTACGTCTTTCGTAATAAAGAAAATGAACCTTGAGTCTACCTCAACATTAATAATATTGGCTATATATATAGATCTTATTTGTGCATGGATTACAAGAGATTGTACGTCTTTCAATCAATCAAACACAAAAAATGAAATAAAACGTCAGATCTGAAAGAAAAAGAATATGTTACCATCTCCATCCTTATCGAATAAGCTGAAAGCTTCTTTGAATTCAGAGATCTGATCATCAGTTAGCTGATCCGCCATTTCTCAATATTCAAAGACAATATTATTTTTTTTTGCTAACACAAGTCTTTTTTGATTTCTCGAGACTTTAGGAGATGATTGATTGGTGCTTTTATACGACAAACTACTACACTTTTGATAGGTAAATAAATAAAAAGAAATGAATTGGAAAATGAGAAGAAGAATATAAATAGTAATTAAGCTATTAAAGACTTGTTTTTCTCTTTCCCTGCATTATATACGGACGTGATCGGTTTATATAGTTTAATGTTTCCGTTGTTCCCGCTTTGCCCTTCCCTCCTCTCTCCTTAAAAATTATTAATCCGTTCCAAAATTATGCATAGTTTGATTTGGAGCGGAGTTTAATAAATGTGGTAAGATTTTTGAAACTTATGGTGCAAAATAAGCCCTACATAAATATGTGCCTATAAAGCATTTCATTAAGGGTAAAGTAGTAGTTTCAACTCAAAAATATTTTCAAATTTAGAATCGTCTCATTCTTTTTTTAACGGACTAATAAGTAAATAGTTCCATCAATTTTAAAACGGATGGAGTAATAAAATTTCTACCTCATAAATTGATAAACTTAATTTTTTTTATATAACCATCTGATATTCGAAAACCAGTTGACGAATTAATCTAAACTACACGTGTAACACATACTAAAAGATAGGATTTCAATTAGAAATATTTTTATTTTCATCACTCGTATCCGAGACATCTCATTAATAATGGAGAAATTGCACTGATCCCATTATCTTCCTGGATGAAAAATCTATTTCATCACTTGCCATTCAAAAATAATTAGAGTTGCAACAATTCTCATTTGTATGTCAAACATGTGACCTTAAAATTTTCATGAAATTAACTTTCAATTTTGAGAAGTAATTTTGGACAAATATTTTCAAATGTATCAATCAATTTTTATGTGAATATTTTCATATACAACACGAACTTAGATGGTGGATAGTTGATAGATATTTTCATTTAATGTTTTGCAGCGTATTTTTTTAATCAGATTGTTGTTACTTCATATCAAAAGCATGATAATCCGCGTGTAATGAATATACAAATATAGATTAAAAGTATGACAACAATTGAATGACAAGTATTAACCGTAATACTATCATGATTGTTAAAAAACTACAAGCATTTCCAACATTTTGAGTGATGCCAATCTGTTTTTCAGCATATTGGTGTTATATCAACTTATGAAATTAAATTTCTTTCCATTACCTAGAAAATTGATTCTTCTATTATTATAAAAAAGAAATCCAAAGCTAATAGATCATAGTTAATAGTCAACAGTATCACTTTGACCTGCTTGATATTTCGTTGGACGAGTACTTTCATTTCTTTAGTTCCATATTTGCAACTATTTTAACCACTTCAAACTGAATAAAATTATCAAAGGGTAAAATAGTAACTTAAAGAACAAGTCAAACATAAAGAAACAAAATACATCATCTCATTAACCACTTATTGAGTGCCACGTTGATCTAGATCTTTTCATTTTGTTTTCCTTAATTTTTAATAAACTAATTTATTTCAATCAATTTTAGAAAATTAAAAATTTTAAAAAAAAAAAAAAAAAAAAAAAAGAGGCCCATTTTTCTCTCTCTCTTCCATTAGAGAGGACGCGGTTACACGGTTCTAACGCGGTATGGCATACGTTGACTTAGCAAAGCGTGGCTGCCACGTAGGATTCTGTCGTTTTCGTCCTTTTTCATTTATTTAATTAAATTTCTTTAGTTATTCTCCTTCAACATCCACAAACTTATTTTTATTTATTGATTCTCCCCTGCATTTTACTTTCTTTTTAGTGAGTAGTAGAACTCTTTTTTTGTAATTAGTGAGAAGATGGTTTTCTTTTTGGGTACTTGAGAATAATACTCCATCCGTTTCAAAATAGTTATCTTAGTTTGACTTGGAGCGGAGTTTTAAAAATGTAGTAAGACTTTTGGAACTTGTGGTCCTAAATAAACCCTGCATAAATATGTGGCTATAAAACATTTCATTAAGGGCACAGTATTAATTTCAATTCAAAAATATTTCCAAATTCAGAATTGTGTCATTCTTTTTTGAACGGACTAATAACAAAATAGTGTCATCCATTTTGGAACGGATGGAGCAATAGAATCGAACACTCTTACCAACGAACCAGGTTAGAGTAATGAATTGTGAACATGAGGTGTTAATCACGGGAACAAACCAACAAGGACTAATTAAAAAATTACAAACACCGATTAAGTGTGTAGTGTATTTTTATGCGGTTTAGTGTGATGTATTACTTGATGCAAATAAATATTTACCCATAAGAACCTTGCAATTTATGTTTGAAGTTACATTTATATCTCATACTGCAACTTTGTTTATAGACAACACAATATGTTCTTTCATTAACACGGTAAGGGGAAGTGTGATAACACTTCGAACGCTAATTGAATTCAATGAGCTTATGATCAGTCTCTGAATTCTACAAGAAAGATGGAAAAAGAAAATGGAGTACGATAGTCACAGATATCTTAGCTAGCGTTTGGACATAGATTTGGTTGAAACTTAAAAATTTTGAGTTTTTGGGATTGAGTTGAAAAAGAAAATTTGTAACTTGAAATTGTGTTTGGACATACATTTTATTTGGAAAAATAGTTGAAGTTTGTAAGTGAGAAAATGTATTTTTCCCAAAAATTCCCAATTTGGGATCTTTGATTTCAAAATTTGATGTCCAAACGGGAGCTTAGAACTTTTCAGGTTGTGTCGTGTTGTACTACCAAGATTTTCGAATAACCTCTTCTCTATGTTTGGATCATTGAACTTTATTAACGCGTGGATAGTAGATTTCACTTTCAATTAACGTGGATTAAAAAAAATATATTAACGTGGATTTTGACTTTAGAGAGATGTGACAAGCATCACCAAAACAATTACGTAAACATACAAACTTTCATGCTTGCCATTTCATTAGGAATTAATTACAAAGAAAGATCTGGTTCAAGTGTCCACAAAACCCAAAATACAAATTATTAAATTTGTCGTTGTTAAGGATTTATGTTGTTTAGATTCTGCAGATCTTTTCAAATTATGTGAGGTGAAAATACATTTGTTGTTGTTAAGGATATACTCAACTAGGACTCTTGGAGTGTGTCATGGTCAATGAATTTCTCCGTTCTTCGTCCCTCTTGTATCCTTGGCTTAGAGCACGTTTGGGTAAGCTTAAAAGTGGCTTAGGTGCTTTTAAGCCAACTAGTTTTTGGGCACGCGCAAAGTATAATAATTTTGTCCACACGTGCTTGCAATTGCTGGCTATATTTGCGAGAGTACTGGCAAGGCTTACACCACTTTTGACTTTCTTTCAGTAGTATTTCTCTTCAGTGATCTGCATTTCTTCATAAGTAGGAAGACTATAAATAAATGAGTACTTGAGAGATACTCTTTACTCCACTTATCTTACATATTCAAAAAAAAAAAAAAAAAATTACTTGCTTAAGTACCTGTAGCTGCGACAATGTGAATACAAAAGAGGACGACAATTGACAAAGCTTGTATGGTACATTGATACGTAGCTTTTCTTCTAGTATTCTGGATGAGGTAACTAACAATAGAAATCAATATCATAGCATGGTTAAGGCTCAACATGGCCATGGCACCCGTTACTTACTGAAATAGTTTGCACCGACGGGACTATCAGATGTCCCTCTACCAAAATAATTATGGAAAGAAATATATAGTACTTATAGAGGTCAATAAGTACAATTCAGCTTATCTAGAAATATGAATAGTCTAGTACATGCATGTATGGAAGTTTACTGAATATTATCTAGGAATACAAAAGTTGTAAGCTTAAGGAGTGAGAATTCAAAAAGGTATCATTGCCAAATGTAAAATGTTAATTGTACTTTTCAAAGCAATTTTACAATTCCCAAATACAAAAATTCAATGCATCGATTGAATTGATTTTGAATTACATAATTATTAGAAGGTACAACAACATTTGTATAATGTGAATACTTGATACATGTATTTTAATAAATTCTTTAGAATTTCAAGGCTAATTTTAAAATCTCACATGATACTAATCTTGAATAATAATAATGGATGGTAATTGATTGTTAATATAAGGGAAAAATGGTCGTTTACTTTTTATTTTAGGGGTTGGCTCTTTTAGAATAGTATGATTGATGAGTGTTTGGTAACTCAAAAAATAAAGGACTTATAAGCACTTTTGTGCTTAAAATAAGCGAAAAGTGAAAAGTTAGGATTTTATAAGCAACTTTTGACTTTTAAGCTACTTAAAATAAGCTCACCCAAAAAGACTCTTAATAATAATATGTCGGACGATACAAGCGCTCTACTAGGAGTGGTCGTTCGGTACTTCGAATCGATTTTTTGAATCATCGGTTCGGTACTTCAGTATTCGATTTTTTGGAAGTGAAGTAAAGGCCGTACTTTTTATACTTCGGTTTATTTTAGTTCGATTTCGGTTTGGTTTACTCAGTTCTTCGATTTAAACCGAAGCTTCTAGCACAAAAAAAAGCCAAACAAACAAATTCAAAGCCACATAACAGCAGCCGCAACAGTCGCGCAGCAGTTGTGTAACAACCGCAGCAGCGTAACAACAGGGTGACAGTAGCAGTAGTGTAACATTGGTGTAACATCAGCAACAGTGTAACAGTAGCCGCAACACAAGTGTAACAACAACATCAACTTTGTAACAGTCGCACAACGGCGTAACAGCAATGCAGAAACAGGAAGAAAAATATTTAAGCCCACTGAATTTCACGCGTCTCCTTAATGAACTTAATCCTCTCACAATACTCGAAGTTATAGATTAGATCATTTCATAATAGAACATATTACCTTTGCTACTATAGTAATACCCCAAACGACAACAAACAACAAGCTCAAATGACCGTTAATAAAATCACATTTTGATGCTTTTAATATATTTGAAAGCAATGTGAAGAGAGTGGAGAACGTTTAGAATTTTTTGTAAGAAAAATCTAAAGGAATGATTCTCTATTTATAATCAGCATATTCTAAAATGAAGAGGTATGAAGGTGGTTGTTCATTTAAACCAAATGGTTGTTCCTCAACAGTCTTGGCGGGGCAACACTTGCTATCGATCTCTTCTACCATGTCCAACTATTTGCCTTTAAATCTTGAAAAATTATAACACTTGCCCTCAACCACTTCACTCACCTCTCTCAGCTAAATTGCCTTGAAGTCTTGACAAAGTAACACTTATCATTGACACCTCCTGGTTCAACTACATTGCCTTGTAATCTTAGTAAGTAGACAATACTTGCTAATATGTCATAACATAACAGGGGTTTGGGGGACGCGAGAGTTAGATTATGAGAAAGTCACGTTATCATAATGGAGAAGGAGACATTGTCGGTTTGGTAGGATTCATGCAAAGATGCTGCTAGGTAACCAAGTGCAAAAACATTTTTTATATTAAAACCATTAGCTGGAGGTTCAATTGCTTAAAATAATGAAAAATGGGGACAAACCTTCAAAAGCAGTCACTTTTGGGCTGAAGTGCACAAGATCCACTTTTGCATGGACCCCTACAATTTCAGCCACTTGTGGACACAGATTTGCATAAGCAAGGTGTTTTACCTATCTTCAGACTATTGGGATTGAGGTTCAAGCCAAGTTAAGCTAAATTTACCCCCTTTAGTTTCACGTTGTAAGCTAAATTTAGCCCCTTTAGTTTCAAGTTGTAACATGCTTTTTTTTTTTTGCTCAATTTCAAACCAAAAGGTTTAGATTTGGTTTGAAGTTGAGCCAAACTTTCACTTTTTGTTTGAGTTTATTTCATCTTCAGAATAAAAAATTTAAGTTGCGTGGACTTCACACCATAGGTATTCAGCTTCAGACCTGATTATTTGAAAGTGGTTAGCTATACTTATAAATAATTTTTAAAAGGTGAACGACAAAATTAAATGACATCGGTAAAACTGATTGGCTAGTTAAACTTTTACCTTTGGGGACACCACGGCCATTTCCTGGGCCGATTTGCAGAAATATGACACCATAAGCAATTATTTTCCTTTTTGGCCGCACTAATAGTGGTTTTGTAAAAATATCCCCATTAAGTTTAATGAAAAAAATCTTGACGGAAATGAACCTGTCAAACTTTTGGATCGGGGCCAAGACTTGCCTTTAATCCCTCTCTGCTTTTCAACACTTATTCCTTCAAGTGTTGGCAAAAGGCAACACTTGCCGCACTTGGTCGTAAGGCCAAGACTTGCCCCTTCCAGCCTCTTCTTACATTCTTGCCATATAATTTGAAGTATTGACAAAATAACACTCGTTCTTGAAGTCTTGCCTTATGCCAATACTTACAAATTTTTTCCTTGAAGTCTTGGCTTGGGCTAAATAAGGGTATGTTGTTAAAACATTGCTTAACGCGGATAATTTTGCAATATCACTCTTATGGAGGGCGAACAGTAAAAGTTTTTGCATTTCTCGCATATGAATTCCAACTAAGAGGCCCAAATCCATCGGGCGGGTCGTGTTTGAGCCCAAATACTGAAATACCCTATATAAGAATCATTTCCGCCCTAATTTCAAAATTACAGCAGTCACTCAGTCCAAACCTGAAAAAGCAGTCTGTACGTCTCTTTTCCGGCGAAACACCGCGCTATAATATAACTCATAGGTTTGTTCCCTTTTTGTCTCTTAGTTTCATTTCCAGCGTTATTATAACGAACCCTAAACCCTAAAAAGTATCGAGCTATAACTCGTGATCGTTAATGTTAAAATTAGGAACTATTTATTACTTTGCAATGATTATATTTACTCTTAATGCTTTATAAAAGGTGCAATAGCTGTTTGTATACTAATTTGTTCTAGTAGGTACATGTGGTTATGTTTTCGAAGTTGTAGGGTATGTTGTTCATGTCTTTCAGTATAGTAAATCGTCGTAGAGAAATAATCGTATGGCTAAAAACGTGAATAACAGCCCTTAGAGTAGCTACTTGGTGTCATTTTGAATAGTGTAGATTGTTGATAAATTAATTTATGGTCGTTCAAACCCTAAATTGGAAAAGGAGAGATTTTTCCCATTCATTTCACGTTTATTGCACCCATTAAGTAGCTTGTAAATCTACAATAATGCTTCAATTCCAAGCTAGTTGGGGTTCGGTGTTATGAAAGCTCAATATCATAATGCTCTGTTTGGGTCAGTACTAGTTCAATATTCCGTACTCAGAGATTATCTAGCACTAGGGAGGTTCTGTCTCTAACATGCTAATAGTCGTGTAGGCACTAGTCTTTTAGTTTTCCGTTGTCATGTTATAACCACTTCTAAAATTTCATACTGATGTGAAATGTTAATGTAATTATATAGTGCTATTTATACTTGTAAGTTTAGCACGGGGTCTAATACAAATGAATATAAGGGCATAGCATTTGAAGCAGCCTAACTGGGAAAGAAAAGTTTTAAATCTGGATCATCTACCAATTCTTTTGGAATATTCAATTTACCCAAACAACCTATTGCAATTCATAGCCATCCCAACTCTAAACACTATGCAGAGTAATTTTAATTTCCGTTACATCCAAATGGGTAAATGAAGTACTATATAATTAGTTTTAATGTGTGGGGAGAATTGTTTCTCCACCCTTCACCAAAGGTTACTTGGAGTAATCAGTTGTTTTGTTTCCTCAGCATCTATAAACCTACAAGGGGTTGACTATTTGAATGCAAGTGCTTGTGTAGCTTAGTTGTTTTGCGACATCTAACTGTTATTTCAACTGAATGATTAATCACAAAGTGCAAATTGATAAACAGCAGGCTCTCTTATCTGAAATTATAAGGTTGATGTTCATGCGTTTATCTTTTTATCAATCCATTAATATGTGTTTCTCTGTCCTTTCTCAGAGATGGCTTTCTTTAGCAAAGCTGGGAACATTCTTCGGCAGGCTGTTAGTAAGCAGCACATCAATCAAGAAATATCTGCATCCAAACCTTCTATTTTTCAATTTATTAGATGCATGTCTTCGAAACTTTTTGTTGGAGGTACATGTAGTTTCTCTCTGAATGCTATGCACAGTATCTGCTACATTTCTTCTATTTCTGCTCACCTCCTTTAGTTTGACGATGTAGGAATTTCGTGGAATACAAATGACGACAGTCTCAGAGACGCTTTCAGCAAGTATGGAGATGTTGTTGAAGGTTTGTGTAATTTAGAGCTCTATGTAATTATAGACTAACACAACAACAACAACAACAACAAGGAAATGTTGGATAATGGGATTAAAAATAGTCAAAGTAGGGAGAACTCTTGTCTGGAAGATCCTCTAGACAAATTTCCAGATGTTATGTAAAGCAAGGATGGAAAGCACACTCTTTTGCCTCCAAAAGGAGGGCCTTGGTGATGGAGTGAGAATTAGTTTATTGACGATTGGAATAGGACTTAGAGAGACTAATAGAAGAATGAGTTCACCATTTTTTCCTGTTTTAAGCTATTATAGTCGTATATACATAGATATGTATTCGGAGAATAATTGTTTGGTGTTATTGGTGCAACCAATCTGAAAAGGTTTCAAATTTTTCAGCAAGAGTCATTTATGACCGCGAGTCTGGAAGATCCAGGGGATTTGGCTTTGTTACATTCAACAGTTCTGAGGATGCTAGTGCTGCTATCCAGGCTTTGGACCAACAGGTACGTTGGTGCTCTATTCGCTTTTCTACTGGTGAAAAGAAAAACATTTGTCTTCCTGTGTTTGGATTCACATGATGGGAAAAACCTTTAGAGAATGTTTTTTCATGGCAGTGTTTATCCAGAAGCATTTATATGTTGTTCAATATGCATGATAGCAGTGTTAGGGTAGGGGTTATTTGTGGATGTTCCTGTATACATACAGGGATGTCTATTTGCTGGTTAGATTATGACAGCTAGTTCTAATGCACATTTCTTACAGGAGCTTGATGGTCGTAGAATTAGGGTCAACATAGCGAATGACAGGACAAGAGGATATGGTGGAGGTGGTGGTGGTGGTTTTGGTGGTGGTAATTATGGGGCTGGAGGTTATGGTGGTTCTGGGGGTAATTATGGAGGCTCTGGTTATGGCGGTGGTGGTAATTATGGAGCTGCTGGTTATGGTGGTAGTGGTAATTATGGCAGTGCAGGTGGTGCTGATACTAATATTGCTGGCAATTATGGGAGTGGAGAAAACAGTTTTGGCTTTGGGACAAGTGGTGGGAACAACTTTCCAAGTGGTGACAGCTATGCCAGCAGTGGAATAGGTGCTGGTGCTGCAGGCAGTGGTGATGCTGCAAGCAACAGTTTCACAAGCAGCTTTGGCAGCACTGACCAACTTGGCAACAATGATACCAGCAACCAAGCTGAAGCTGGTGATGCTAATAGCCTGGTTGATGCAGTTGAAGATTACAGAGATGGCAATGAGGAGAGCAATGACTATGCCGCCGACAGAAGAGCCTAAAGGTTGCGTTGAATGCCTTTGCTTCCTAATGCTATTGGCAAAAGAGAAGAAAACGATGGAAGATGACCTCTCTTCCGTCTATTATTCAACAGTTTACTTGTTTCATGGACTACTTTTTTCTCACTCGCTCTATTTCACTCTCTCCTTTTTGTTGTGGACTTGGGATCTTCATTCTCGTTTTGTTTGGATGCTAAATTTGGCAGTATAAATCTAGTGGACATCCCCCTTCCCCTTGCCTTCACCCATCCTGTTCCCAAGGAAAAAAAAAGACGAGTCACTATGGTAATGTAGACTATGGTCATTTTATCTTTCTTCTGTGTTGCATAGCTATTGTTCTTTATGTTGCTAGTCCAATTTCGTTCCTGCAACTGTCCTCAGGCTTGCATTTTGCTGCTGCAGTGTTTACAGAAGGTGCAGTTGCATGCGGAACTTTTTACTTCCATGTTCATTAGCTTTATACACTGGTAAACGTAAGCCTATGACAGTGAGGTGGTGACTTGTATTCTGTTTTTTTCTTTGTTTGCCATCTCTCTATATATGAATCTTTTAATCTCGAAATTGCAATGATTTGGATTTGATAAATGCAAAAAACTTCCCAAGATAAATACTTAAATGAGGTTAAATAGTTATACTAGAATCTTAAGGATACACATGTTAATTGTAGGAAACCACCGAGTACAACTACCACTTTTTTTAAACTCATCTCGTAGAAGAACAAAATGAAAATTAAGAGAATAAACTAGTCATAAAATGTTAGAATTTAAACAAATCTTAAAATATACATGCTTGCTAGGATGTAGAGTAATAATTTCTCAAAGGGATCTATCGTTTAATAAAATTCAATAAAGTTGGTTTTCATAATGGAAATTTGGTAGATGCTTTTAATTTGTTGACGCTGTCCTGCCTCCAACTTGGACCAACAAAATTATTTGAATTGCTTAGGTTGACAGATTGACGAGTTAAATTTGGCAGAAGAAAACACGTCAAAAAACAAGACCACGAATTTGGAAAGATCCACAAATCATCTTATATCAAAGTTGACTTGGAAAAAGGTTAGTAATATTATTTGGTCTTCCTAACACACTAATCAAAGGAAAAAGCCAAAACACTAACTAATGCTCTCAAATCATAAACAGTGCTAACGTAGTGCTTGGGGTATTTTACCCTTTTTCTTCTTCTTCGTTTTTTTGGCAAGCAGCCTAAAAAGTGAAGGATTCGTTTTAAATGTGCGTTTGGATAATATCTATTGAAGTAGAAATAATAGAATTTAACCAAAAAAAAAAAAGAAAAAGAAATAATAGAATTTAAAATTACAAAATAAAATTTAAAAACTAAATTGTGTTCGAACATATATTTTACTTTTATGTCATCCAATTATGAATATTTCATTTTATACATTTGAGAAATTTTATTTCTAAAGTATGTTCTAACCCATGTAACCTAAACAACATCGTCTTTTTTAAATCACCTTAGCAACATAGTTTTACTATATTAGAATGAAAGAGCTCATTTGTCAATGGTGTAGCCAACCATAGCAAATGTGCTCTTTAGATGTATTCGGTTGATTTCGTATAGAATTAAGATTTCACCCTTTACATTCATTATCTCAACTTTACTAATCCAATTAATTTGATGTACTTTTATCATTAATAAATTGAGGATTATTGCTCTAATTGGAGTATTACTTTAAAAGAACATCACAAAAGGAAAAAAAAAGATAGAAGGAGTGAGACCCCTCAATTGTTAATTATAAATTTTAAATCAAAGTCTTGAGAGTAAAGAGCACCTCCCTTCTTGATGCGTTATGCACAACACGAATTCGAATTAATCGCATCGTTGAGTTAAGCATCTCTACTATCACTAGTATATTAAAGCATGAAGTCACGTTGAAAAACAATAACAACAATATACGAAGTTATATCCCATCAATATGAGGTCTAGGAAGGGTGGAATGTAGCTTACCCAATCAAAGTGTGAGTCTGTTTTGGATAGATCCTCAACTAAAATAAGATATATAGAAAACTTGTTTGAATGAAGCAAGATGATAATACCAAAATAAATCAAATACTAACATTAATTCGAGCATTCCCAAAGTAAACAAAAAATACCAGTAACAAATAAAGATAAAGGATAAGCTGAAAATAAAATATATCAAAATAATACTATTGCTAAAAAGTGGCTCGACTACTGTCTATTCATATCTACACTTTCCTATCTCGAGTCATGTGTGGAGTCACATTGAAAAGCTTGAATATAAGTATAATAGTAGTAGGAATAAAAAGAGGAAAGAAAGTAAGCGGAAAGTAGAAAAGATTCCCTTAAAACACACCCACCCAGCTTCTGTCATTCCCAAAACCGATCCTTCACTTTCCTCTTTCTATTTTCTTCTTTATCATTTGGGTCTACTCCAACAAAACCCCTCAAAAATTTGCTGATTCTGTAGTAAAGTACAACCATGGCTGTTGTTTTTGAAACCAAGTGTTTGTTCTTGATTGTTACTGTACTTGTTGTAGCTGTTGCAAGTGTAAAGGGAAATTCAGAAGGGGATGCTTTATATGCGCTTCGTCGGAGTTTATCTGACCCGGATAACGTGCTCCAGAGCTGGGATCCGAATCTTGTTAACCCTTGTACTTGGTTTCATGTTACTTGTAATGGAGATAACCATGTTACTCGTGTGTAAGTTTAAAAAATGACCCCTTTTTTGTTAATTATTGGTTCTTGTTGTTCTGTTAGTTCTCGGAAATTCGTCGATTTGTATGTTTGTGTTTGTGTATATTATGTGTGTGTATGGATGGTCTAGACATAAAGTAGTGGATTTGGTTGAATCTGCTGTGAGAAGCTGGATTTTCCCCTTATCATTCTTTTGGACGATGGTGGTGTCCAAGCCAGCTTGTGCGCACCTCGACTAATTCCATCGAGTACCTGTAACTCTGCCCACTTAGGCATAGATAGATAGAAAGAAATCACCTAGTGCTTTTTGTTGCCACTGAGGTTCAGATGTCATGGTTTCCCTCTCACTTCATTGACCAGGAGTGAAGATTGGGTTTGGGTACTGTGGTTAGAGATTTGTTTGATAGTGTAGTATAGTGATAAGCCTGAGATTTAGAGTACCAGAATCATTAACTTTTCTTGTTAGACAAATTGTTGAGTATTGGAATGATATGGGTCCAGATAGAGTAGAATTTATGTAGAGGATACATATAGTGAATTTAACATTGTTTGAGATTGTGTTGGTGTTGGCTAGTTCATTTGTGAGTTTGGAGTTTGATTCATTTAATAGCCTAGTTGAGATAATAAAGTTATGCTTTCACTTGACTTGCTAGCTCACAAGTCTTTATTTGAAACTGAGTGAAAGTTGAATCCTCTTTTCCCTAGTGATAAGGGTTTTGTATTTCTTTAGTTAAACTTAAGCTTCTTCTCTTGACTTGTATCTTTGATCTATATGCTAAAAGCCAAGACACATGATTTTTAATGATCTTTGACCTTCTTATGTTTCTTATTTCTTGTGGACGTGCACCTTTGTTGGATATAAGAGATTTTGTTCATCTTAATTCTTAAGTGTGTTAAATCCTCTTACTTCAAAAGTAGTTGAGGGACAATTGTTCTGCGAGCATGATCATCTGCTTGTGTACTTTTTATCTTGTGATCATTTAATTGGCAAAGGTTTTGGATTGTTAATGATAGATTGTATGTTTGAGAGTTGCATTTCTTGTCTAATAGGTGATTATTGAACACTTAATGATACTGGACAATTTGTATGTCGATTGGACTCCTCATTGATAACCACAAGGTTTATAAAAATATGAACGAGACACACTAATTTATTGAAATGCAAGAGGAGAACTTTCTTATATCTTCGTAACCATGAGGGCTTGGTCTAGAGATTATTTTTCAGATTCACATATTGTAAAACTTGAGGTGTATAGCCTTATGTTCCACGTGTACAAAGAATCATGTCAATTTTCTAGCTGGAAGTTGTTATATTTATCCCTAGAGTAACAGTAATTACAACAAGATAATCCTTTCTAACTAGTTGTGAGATGCTAAATTTCTGCATTAAAGTTGTCTTTTCTTGTGATTAAAGTTACATGTCTCCTATTTTATTTTTTGCAGGTTGTTGGAAGAAAGTTTCCTTTGTTAACCACCCCCCTTCCTTATTCTATGCCCTAAAACTGTGGAGAAATTAAGTAGAGATCTAGAGGAATACTGCTGTAGTTTGCTTTAGTTTTGCCTTGTAGCCATTGCAAGTTCGAAATATCTGAGAATGTTAACATTTCTGTAGGGACCTTGGCAACTCAAAGTTATCTGGTCATTTGGTACCTGAACTTGGAAAGCTTGAACATCTACAATATTTGTGAGTAATTTTGTTAAATCTTGAATAAACTTGCCCTTTCCACTCAATGATGCCATGGGTTTAAGGAGTTAGATCCATGATGTAATTGTTCTGTTGCTTCAGGGAGCTGTACAAAAACAATATTCAGGGAACCATCCCAAAAGAGCTCGGTAACTTGAAGAGCCTCATCAGTCTGGATCTATACAACAACAACATTTCAGGCACAATTCCTGCTTCACTGGGAAAGTTGAAGAGTCTTGTTTTCCTGTAAGTTCTCCTTTGTCGATGTTTTCCATTTCTCTTCTAGTCATATGACATAGGGGGGTAAGAGAAGGAGGCTATGATCCAGTTACTTGGGTTACTCGCGGAGTTTCCTTTTGTTTTATGACCAATGGTCAGATTCAGTTTGACCTTAAATGAGTTAGTGAAGTCCTGAATGAAATCTCCCCAATCCCCTTCCCTATTGACATACCCAAACACGTATGCTGGTTGCAAAATCCTCTCCGTTTATTGAAAGTTTCTTATCTATATTATCAGGCGTCTGAATGATAATCGGCTAACTGGACCAATCCCAAGAGAACTTGCTAATGTTTCTAGCCTGAAAGTTGTGTAAGTGCATATACTTTGCTTGTGTTATCATCATTATTTTCATGCAAAATATATTTTGAACTATCTGCATTTTTTCTTCCAGGGATGTCTCAAATAACAATTTGTGTGGAACAATTCCCACTTCTGGTCCCTTTGAGCATATTCCACTGAACAAGTAAGATTTCTTTGTACATCCTGCAAGTACTATTATCAAAATTGAACCTAGGACTAGTATGGAGTAGTGGTACAAGCAATCATGTCATGGGGTCTTTATGCTATCAAGTATTACCTTTAGAAGGAAGACTATCTTCTTGATTTCCCTTGATCGTAAGTTAATATTGGGCCTCAGGAATTGGAATTTTCGAAGGATTTCGGTGAATGGCTCTGGAAACAGTGACTTCTAAGATTTGTTTTCATTATAAAAACTTACTTTGGAAAGGATTTAGATATGTGACCTATCTCAGAATAGTTCATTGATTTGTCAAAAGGCCTTAAAATAACACACCTAATTAAAGAGACAGATATATTAAACTTAAATTGCAACATTTCCAGTTATTTCAATTTGCGTTATGGTTGGTATCAGTTCAAGGTATACACGAGATACCTTTGACTCCATGACTCTTTTTTACTTAAAACCCAAAGGAAGACCAATCAAATCAAGCTTCAGAAATGCATTGGAGTTTCCTCGTGACTTTGGATGCCTAAAAGAAATTGATTTATGTAAAGAAAGTGCAAATTTGGCACACTTCTTTGGATCTGGATGATATGTTCCTTAACTTTACTTTTCCCAGTTGGGTCGGGGTGGACTAAAATTTAAGATCTGTGGCCTGAGAATTGAGGGAGGACAACTTGCAAGATGAAAATTGGTAACCAGATGTAGTAAAAGAGACTACTTGTTCACTGGACTTGTGTCATTGTGTCATGTCTATGGCGTTGTCTGTGTATTGTTTGCACTAATTCACCTGGTTATTCTTCTGGATGTCTTAACTCATAGATCAGCTCCTACTGATTCCTGTATATAATGATGAGTGTCCTAGTTGATTGTTTCTGATAAGTTTACGAAACATCTAATTTGCAGCTTCGAGCACAATCCTAGACTTGAAGGTCCAGAGTTGTTGGGACTCGCTAGCTATGACACCAACTGCTCTTAGGAAGTTGATGAATAGGTTCTGAAGAACAGCCACTTTTGTGGAAGTTACATGTTTCCCTTCCCTGAATGTTGGTTATTATTGTACTTACAATGTGTCCAACTTGTAATTCTAAGCAAAGATAATGGTGTATGTAGGTTATTATTAGTAAGTTAATGAATGTGTGTAAACTCGTCACTATACTGCTACCAACTGTTAATGTATGTCATATTTCAATGTTAAGTGAAATGGGTAAGTGGGTTTAGAAAGGTTTATTTCCTTCTGTCACGCTGCCAGTGGTCGTTTGGTTTGCAATCAAAGTTACTAGTACATGGATTAATTATTACTAGTAGAAGATTATGTAGTGCAATGTGCAAGGGAATTTCAATTTGCAAATTCATCAATCAAATCTCAATTGTTGTTCCATTAGAAGATTCACTTTATAAAGCACAGAGTCCTAAGAATTAAGATATTTCTCAGAAGAACAAGGGAATTTATCAACAAAATTAAAAATTACCTCACTTTAAATCCAGAAGACAAAATGTAACAACATTCAGGCTATGAACCCAAATGAAGAGCTCTCTCATTCCTATTAGGCCTTGATTTTCAACCTTTTATGCATACCCCTTTAGGAAGATAAAAAGGTGAGAGCCACATTTTTTTAGGCTTAAAAGCAGCTTTACATTATGTATCTAAGCTACATTACTTCAAAACACTATCCAGAAATAACATAAAAAGAAGAAGAAAAGATGTCTAGATACCAATAACTAGACAAAATACCCTTCTAATTCCACATAATTGCAGAGCCTAAGCCTTGTTTGGGGACTTGGAGGACTGAGATGTCTTCTCCTCAGAAGCAGAAGACTTCTTAGGCAACACAACAGGATTAATATTAGGAAGAACACCACCACTAGCAATAGTAACTCCATTAAGCAATTTTCCCAACTCTTCATCATTTTTCACTGCCAACAAAAGATGCCTTGGAATAATTCTTATTGTCCCTCGCCGCATTACCAGCCAATTCCAATACCTCAGCAGCAAGGTATTCAAGAACAGCAGCAAGGTAAATGGGTGCACCCGTACTGACACGTTGAGCATAACGACCCACTGGGAATTGAAGTCCTGCTTTCACAGATTTAGGCACCGATTTCTTTCTATCACCGCCTTTTCGGCCTCCTGCACCCTTTGTTGTTTTCGTTGCTGTTTCCATTACAGTAACTGGAAGATAGGATTTGGTTAATAGCCAAATGAATAAAAGGGATTTTAATGAGAGTTTTTTTGGAACAGTTTGTTATTTGATGAGCGTGAAACTAATTATTCAACAGTTAATACTCTCAAGTCTCAAATTCTGATGGATTATGAATATGACAGAGCAACTAATAGAAGTGTTCTCCAGACACATGTCTATAGGACAACTGGTCTACTTACTTGCTCTGCTTCCTGCCCAGAATGGATTCTCAATCAGAGGATGGACGTTTGTAAGCCTCAATCCTAGCTGCGAAACACCAGTGCTTTATGACAACTCGCATAGCTTGCTGCAACTGTTGTCTTTTAAACTGAATAATATAATGTGCTTCCCTATTTCGATAAATAAATATGGTCCCTGATTCTTGTCTCTTGCCATAACTTTGTTGGAAATGAAGAACTTGTAGAGAGAGAAATTTTGTAAATGCAAAATATCTTCATTTCTAATCTGATTGAACTGCTTGTTGAACAAGCTAAGGTATATATATGTATATGTAGTGGAACATAACCATCCTAACTAACTCTATCCTACGTGGCATTTGTGCCAAAATATCTAACTACCATTTACACATTATTTACAAAATATACACACAACTAAAACAATAAAAGGCTGGAATCTTCTGGATGCCAACGTGTCAAGTGAGACCCTTAAGATCATTTGGTCACCAGTCCACCTAGTCAGTTGGACCAACACATCTTTATTAGCAGAAAACCTAAATGGCCGCCGCCTCATACTTTCTCTCTCAAACGAGAAGCACCATTGTCAACACCCCCCTCAAGTTGGAGGGGGAGAATCGAACCCCCAACTTGCCTAAAAGATCATGGTGGAGAGGCCCAGAGAGGGGTTTAGTAAATATGTCGGCGAGTTGCCGGTGAGAGGGGACAAACGACAGGGAAATAAGGCCAGATTGGAACTGCTGTCGAACAAAATGACAGCCGAGTTCCACATGCTCGGTCCTTTCGTGGAAGACGGGGTTTTTGGCGATGTGTATCGCGGCTTGGCTGTCGGAATGCAAAGGAATCGGGAGACTAGGAGAAATGGAAAGATCGTCAAGAAGACGAACCAACCAAGTGATCTCCGCAACAACACGACGCATGGAGCGATACTCCGCCTCTGCAGAAGAGAGGGAGACGGAGGGCTGTTTCTCCGACTTCCACGAGATCGGAGAGCCCCCAAGGCTAACAAAGAACCCACTTATAGATCGGCGAGTGTCAAGACAGGATCTCCAGTCAGAATCACAAAACGCAAGCAGATCCAATGAAGGAGAAGAGGTCATGAATAGACCCAAGTTTTGATTTTGAGCACATAACGGAGACAATGAAAAGCAGCATCCAAGTGGGGGACACGCGGATCTTGCATGTACTGGCTGAGGTGCTGAACAACAAACGAAAGATCTGGGCGTGTGTGGGTCAAAAAATTGAGTTTGCCCAACAGACGCCTGTAGAGAGAAGGATCAGAGAGTGGAGTGCCAGTGCTAGACTGAAGCTTTGAGGACGGATCCAAAGGAGAATTAGCAGCTGAAAGACCCAGACAATCGAATTCCTCAAGCAACTCAAGAGCAAACTTGCGCTGACACAAGATAAGGCCCTGGGGCTCACGAAGGACCTCCATCCCCAAGAAATAAGCTAAGTTGCCTAAATCCTTTATCTTAAATTCCAAATCCAGAAATGACTTTAAATCAGTGAGTTCTTGTAGATTATTGCCTGTCAATAGTATGTCGTCCACATAAATAGCCACAATAGATATAGAATCACCAGATCACTTGTAAAATAGGGAGTAATCGTTGAGAGAGTGAGTGAACCCTTTGAAGTTAAGGGTTGCAGTCAGGCGAGCATACCATTGCCTAGAAGCCTGACAAAGCCCATACAAGGACTTCTTTAAACGACAAACCAAAGTAGGAGCTGGGGAAGGGAGGCCAGCAGGGAATTTCACCAGATCACTTGGTACAGGCCCCTGCTGACGAGGTCCAAAGTGCATAGGAATTGTCTGCTCGTTCTTGTCAAATTCTAATATAGTTTAAGATATCGTCCCACAGAGATTGGAATCACCTAGGCTACAGGTTTATATTATCTTTGTTACTATTTGAGAGGATCAAGTTGATGAAAGGACAGTTGATTATAATTTCTAAGTACTGAAAATAAAAATAATAAATATTTTTGGATTTTCTAAATGAAAGATAGAGGTTGGTATATTCTGAATCTGCAAGATAATATTATTATAATAGAATAAAAATTTTATTATTTATTTCTCTGTTTAATGAAATGATCGCTTATTGCTAATTCAACCAAATCACATAAAAGAAATCCATTAATAGCACCACTTGCGCTTATACTATTAATTGATTAACAGTGAAACAGAGACCTTGTTTAAAGAATAATTGCTTATTTCTAATTCAATCACTCCACATACCAACAATTTCATAATAGCACCACTTGTGCTTATACTATTAATCTATTGAAGTTAGTGACATTAAACAATAACCGATTAATAGCACCACTCTCGCTTATACTATTAAACAATTAAAGTAATGGCTTTAAACAAGTAGTATTTCTGTTGAGTACACCAAGTGAGTAAAAAACCTCTTTCGATTAGCTTTTACTAAATCAATAAACTTATTTGAGTCGATTCCTCCGTGAGAATTAGAATTGAAAGAAATAAGATAAAGATTATGGTTAAACCTAGTGTATAAAGATGATAAATAAAGAATCTCAACACGAAAAGATAATAAAATTTAGACATCTATTATAATAATATCATCAAGTTTCATCTTAGTATCCCAACCAAAGAAAATTACTCCACTATGGAGAAAAGATAAAAACTAAAGGAAAATATTATTATTCCTACCAAGGAAAAAAAGGAATAAAACTAAGAAAAGAACACAGAACAAGACTAAGTCTTGTGTCCAATTGGTGGATACCCTTCATACAAAACTTGAGCACCTATTTATAGACTTTCCAAGCTGAGGATTTTCCCATAGATGTGAAGTTTGGCTTGGATTTATGGCAATTCTGTAGATGCAAAAATTGCTACGACTTTTCCATAGATTTGAATGTCTTGAATTTATGGCTTCTTCATAGATTCAAATGGCTTGGATCTATAGTTGCGACCGTGTCTTATCCGCAGTTGTGATTATTTCTTCAGAGCAGAAAAATCACAGACACGACTATCAGTGTTACGGTCGCTTTTATGAGTTCGCTTCATCATTCCAGCTGGCCACTCAATTTGTTTTCCACATGCAATATTCATCTATGCATTTATGAGCTGTGTAGTTGCATCAATGGTCTTTCTCATAATTTTTCATGATTTCTTCCTCCTGCAAGATATGTTAGAAAATATGCGAGAGATGGATATATTTATTTAAAATACTTAATATTTAACTATGAAAATATATGAATAAATTATATCCATCAAATTCCCCCATACTTGAATCTTTGCTCGTCCTCGAGGAAAAAGAGTTTTTTATTTTTATTATTATTATTATTTTTTTTAATAAAATATTTTCTTCAAAACTCATGATCTTTGTAGGATAGAAAATTTATTCAAGATAAACTTTCTTCATCATGGTCAATGCAATTATTCTTTTTACTTCACCAAATTGTTTACCTTACTTCTGAATTTTGATTTGATCAATAGAACTTGCAGCCTTCTCCCCTTGAATTTTTCAAAATTGATAGAGTTATGATCATGTATTCAGTAAGTATCATAGTCTTGTCCATAGGCTTGCTCGTCATGTTCATCTCCACTAATATAGATACAATACTGTCTTTCAAAATCTTTTTAGGACTTTTCATGGCTTGTAATGTTAGGCTTCAGGTTGGTAGGATAAGGATATTTGATAGTGACTGTTTTTCTTCCAGCTTGGAGCTAACATTTCTCAAAATTTTCTCCATTTGGTAATATTGTTTTTTTCTTCATCAATTTTTTTTTTCTCTTTTTTTTTTCTCATACATATTTATATATTCACAACATTGCGTCTTTTTGCAATATTTCTTTCTTTTGGTGATGTTTAATCTTTGCTCGTTCAAAGCTGGAAGAAATATTAACTCTTTTTTTTTTCTCTTTATATATATGTAAACAATGTATACATATCATATATATCATTCTTTTTTTTTTGGTAATATATCATGGTGTAGGAAAAAATAGGATTAAGGCTCAAAGAAGGGTTCTAAAAGGTAAAATATGTATATTTGGATAAAAAATTGAGAGGCTTGAATTGTGTATCAAAGAAGGCCTAATTTCATTTTTCAAAAATCAGTATCATCCATTATTTCGCCTCGAAGAACATTCAGAGCAAGTTCTAGCCAAGTCATTGATTCTACCTTCTTTGTGATCATAATTTTTCTCAATTCCAATGATTTTCTGAGTTGAAGATGTTTGCTCTTGCTTTCACAAAGTCAAAATCATAGACATGAAAAATCATATGGTGAATATAAAAATAAATAATATTGAACATAACGAAAAAATTATATTGTTAATTAAAAACCTACAATTAAGACCATAAATAAGAAGAAAAAATAGTATATAATATATAAAAATAAAGAATATATATTTAAATAAAATAAACTTAAAAAATTATATTTACACCAAAATAACCTCCCCCATACTTGAACATTCCATTCTCCTGGATGAAAATGCATTTTAAACAAGTGAAAGAAAGGAGAGTGCAAAAGAATGAAGAAGGATAAAGTGGGAATTGGATTATATAAATATAATATAATTAGTATAAAAATATTATTTTATTAGTAAAATTAAAATCCTTTTGGCTTTCAAATATACGATCACAGAAGAAAGCTTGAAAGAAACTGTGACCACACATGTTCTATGTGCAATAGACTGGACTAATTTTAGACCTTATCAGTCATGAGGTCCCGGTTTAAGTATAAACCAAAAAATTTACCTGTGCCAACATTTGAACTGTATTATTCAATGGTTAACCAACCAGTTACTTAGGCATACCGATCACCATGGAGTTACTCCTGTGTAGGTGACTCTGTTTTTGTAGAGGCCTTCATGAGATGTTCTGGTTGTACAATAATCTGGATATTGACCAGATCAATTGGCTAAGCATTGAATAACTCCAATCTATGTCAGACTAATAAGACTCCATTGCTTCTCCCTCAATGGCTACGGGTAGGAAGATACATATACACTGAAATTGTAAAGAATAAGAAAAAGTTTGATAATAGATACATATACACAAATATATTTACAGTTATACATAAGAAGAAATATTAATTAATTTTTATTTGAAGATAAAAAAGACCTACTCTTTTCAATGTTTACTGCCCCTAAAATCAGTTAATTCCATTTCACTTATGTTGCATGACTCACATTCACGTGAGATGTTATTGTTACTATTAAAGAGAAAGCTATCAAATAAATTGTTAGTACATTTCAGAGAGTATTAAAGAGAGTAGCTCATTTACATGGCCTATATTTATACTGACGAGGCCAGTAATAAAGAGAGTATCACATATAACAACATATGCTATCAACATTAAATAATATTTCTGTACTCAATCAGTTAATTATCCTTCTTTTTTTAAAAATAACATTTTAGGCAAAGATTATTAGTATAGTTAAAATTAGTCTATAAGTGAGAGTATAACTTATCCAATAAGCTGCTTCATAAGATTTTATATAAGACACCAATTTGTTAGTCAAAACACAAGATAATATATATCTAAATAGCTTCTTCATATACTTCAAATTCATACCAAATTTACATCAGGTAGTTCCATGTCCTACCAGCAAAAAGAGTCATAGTTATGAGGTGATAAAAGTACTACTACACCTTATCATCCACATAACTTCTGCATAGAAAACATAATATATCAATAGTAAAATTAGGATAGTCAATACGATTCACAAAAGCATATTCCCAATCTTCTCCACACTTGAATCAAAACGAGTCTCCAGACGAGACTAATCTTCCCTACCGACTTCATCACCTACACCATTTTCACCAAGTAGAGTAACAACTACATCATTCCAATCAGTTTCACATGGCAATTTTTGTTGCTTAAGAAGTTGTTCTTCTATCTCATTGTCCTCCCTTGGCCTCTTGGTGCCACTACAATCAGGCTGGAATAAAGGGTTGCACCCTTCAAAGATGTCATCCAAGTTTTGCAGACCAGTAAATATGTTGCTACTGGTGTCAGAGATAATGGGCACTGCCTGTGGTGGTGGTGGCGACGGTGGAACTTCCTGTTGTTCCATATTTAGAAAGTCATCTTGGGGAACAAACATGGGAATTGGACAGAATGATGGATCAACAAATACAAATTGATAGAATTCACATGGTTCATGATATCCCCAATGTTCACCCATCCTTTTCACAAAGCTAGCAAGTACCCAAATCATGGTGGTATTATAGATTGCTTCTTGTATCTTAATATGTTCAATTCTATCCAATTTTTTCATCAACTTACTTTCCATCCCTTCCAATTTTTTGTTTACTTCAGCTTTGACACTTGCAATCCTTGCATTCAAAAGTTTTATCATGTACTTCATTGATCTTGAGAGCATAACTCCTTGTTCTCCATTTATAAACAGCGGCTCAGATTCTCCTTCCTCCTTTCTTGGGCCATTTGTCTCCTCTAACTTTTTCCATATAGATTTGTTAATGACCTTGTTTGATATTGTCTTTGGCAGTAGCATTAATTCAGGTACAACTCCAGCATTTAAAATTAACCTTGTTATTGTTGACGGAAACCACACCTTCTTCTTATACTTTTGGTTAAAACGGCACTCCTTCATATTCTTATTGATCAGTTTACCCACATTAAGAGGTTTCTTTGTATAGATGCAATAAACCAAGGAAATTCTGTTAGCAAAGATTCTAGAGACATTGCTATTTGGGAACAATCTACTGCTAACAAAATTCAGAATTGGTCTAGCCTTGTAGCACATATTGATACCTTTCATTCCGCCATTTAACCAATTTGCACCAAATGGACATAGTGCTTCTTCCATTAAAGCAAGATTTGAAGTTTTGATAAATGCTAGAGTTACCTTATCATCAACATTAGGAAGGTTGTAGAGTCTGTTGATTGTTGCTGGTGAAAAGTCAACAACTCTTCCCATCACAGTAGAGGTATTGGTGAATTTATCCAGATTATTATAGAACTCCATCACTAGATCCATATAAAAGTTACCTGGATTTTTTGCAAACTCCATCCACTGATAGTGTTTGATGAGATCATCTATGAAAGCATCTTCTATGCCATCTTCAGGACTAAAAGAAAGTCCCTTCTCTTCTACCGGGGCTTTGCTAAATTGAGACCATGTTACATCAGTAGGAAAAGAAGAATTAGAATTTTCTGACATATTTATAGAAGGAGAGTAAAGAATTGGTAGGGAGAAAGAGAGAACACAGATTAAAACTTAGCAGATTTTAGTGAACTACATGGTAAAAAAAGCTATTCTGTTTTCTGATAAAATGATCCCTCCTTGAAGTCTTATATATTGAAAAGAATAAGAAAATTGAAAGGTTGCAACTTTGTCTATAAAAGTTGCATTAATGAGTGGGCCTAGGAGAGGGGGAATTGGGGTAGGGGTTTCAAAACGTGAAATATTGAAAGCAAAAATAGTGACTTTACAGAGTTGTTCAACTTACCCTCTGTAACCACAGACTTGTGGTTTTTCCCAAATACTGACACACGAAAGTTTTTCTCTCTTTTTTTTTTCTTTTTAAAAAAAATAATTTTCTCTTTGGTTCAAAAAGTACTTTATATAAAAATAGTAAGGTAGCTAATATATACATTATATATTAACAGAGAGAAAGATAATATATATGTGTATTTTATAGATATTTCTTAAAACCTGTACAACAAATTTTTTTTTTATACAAGTAAAAGATAACATATGTCTAATTATGCATAAAAATCTACATATCACAAAAATTTAAAGATAGAGATACATACCTTGTCTAGTGCAACTATTTGAGTATTCCCTTTTCAAACAAGAGTTGTCATAATTCTGAAGGTATTAGCACTTACCAATAATAAAAAGATATGAAGTAAAAAAGGTAAAAGGACAAGAATAAGGTATGAGAGTACATTTTCTTATTCACGTCACTTTCATATAAAATTAAAAAGAAAATTTTATTATATATAACATATATCTATATTAATATTTTAGCTCAAAGTAGAGGACACAAATTAATGGGTTTCAAGTTTAGGACAAGTTGTAGTCAGACAAGAATTCCTTCCCTTTGTGTACAAACTTCCTTTTCAAATGAAGTCACTCGTACTAGAATGACGGAGTGCATACATGACGCAATGCATATTGGTCATCTCGGTACTCTTTATAGACTAAGAGTCACTCGTACTAGAATGACGGAGTGCATACATGACGCAATGCATATTGGTCATCTCGGTACTCTTTATAGACTAAGAAAATCTAAACTTTAAACACATTTGTGCAACCAAATATATGTATCTACTAATTTCTAGTATAAAGTATGGGTATATAGAATACATTAAAAAAAAAACAGAATTTTATAAAAATTAGTACATAATTGTATATATAGCCATTGATGAATTTTTTTTTTCGTTTTCAAAAATTACAAAAATACATTAAAGTTAAAAAAAAAATATAAAGAGAAAATATATATGTATATATATACACACAATATTTATTATTATTATTATTTATTTATTTTAAAAAATAATAGCGTAAGGAAGCTTTTATAAAGTTTTTTTTTTCGGGAACTGTAAACTCAACCCCTAGTTCAGAATCAACATTTCTTTTTCGCTTGTTGAGTTTACTTTTGGAACTTATTAGGTCGAGAACATCAAAAGATATTTTATTTGTACGCATATGTCCTCCTTTTGATTTCTTTGCCTTACCTTTAGCAGTGTAATTACTATCAATGAGGACCCTCAACATTTTGAATTTTTCACGACGGTCATTCCATGCATTTTCCTGAAAATCTCCAATAACGAAATCCACAGAGTCATAGTGATCAAAAGAAACTGAAGAATGATAGTCAAATAAATTTATGTTAAATCCATTTATCTTTATGACTTCCTCATCTTCATTTTCTTCCAAATTAGTCAAATCTTGTGGATATATAGAATCGGGTAAGGACTCAGGACCTGGTGATTCAAATTCAATCAAACTTTCATTGTTAGCCAACTTTACCAAATCTAAATTTTTTTTCTTAAGTGGTGGTATTTTTCTCATATGATATGGTTTCATTTAATTGCTCATTACCATCATTTAAGGAGATTACCATACTGACTAATTGATTTAATTGCATTGTTATGTCAGTAATGGTTGCATGAGTCTGTGTAATTTTCTTATCAGTATTTTTCATGAAACTAAGCACAGATTCTTTCAAACTCACGTCCACCTCTTGAGGTGGTTGGCTCTCATTGTTTTGATTCTCTTGTAAATATTGATTGCACTCCGGATTGCAGTCATATCCACTAGAATCAGTGTACCTGTAAGAACTAGAACCGACGTAAGATTGTTCATCAAATAAACTAAAAAGAGAAGGATTACCTGCTTGACATGTATGCCCAACGTGATTTCCACCACAATATTCACAAGTAACGGTCTTTTGGTTTATCAACTCCTCAATGTCTTTAATTCTCCTTTGGTATATTAATTTTTCAATTTCTTTCAATTTTCCAGAATCATTATATGAACATGTGTTACTTGTTTGACATTCATGACTGTGGTGATTTCTACCACAATATTTACAAGCAACAAATCTTTGGTTGGCTTTTTCAAAAATATTTGCAATATCTTTTGGTATCTCAAAATCATCATATGAGAATGTGTCATCTGGTTGGCAAAAGTCATCAAAAAGGTCTTCATCATATTCCCGAGTGACTGACTGATAATTCAATGTTGAATGTTGTCCACTACATAGATTACAAGTGATAATCTTTTGACAATGATTTTCTGTCAACTCGGCAAAGTTAATGCTTGAGTGATTAAAGTTCATTTTTAAGTGTTGAGTGATATTATCTTTAAAAGCTCTAAATTTCTCTTATAAAAAAAATTCGAGTCTTACTAGTACCAATAATAATAATAATAATAATAATAATAATAATAATAATAATAATAATAATAATAATAATAATAATAATAATAATAATAATAATAATAACAACAACAATAATAACAATAATAATAATAATAATAATAATAATAATTCTTAAATTAGTAGAAAAATAATTAACCTGAAGTAGATGTTTACCAATCCCCGGCAACGGCGCCAAAAATTTGACGAGGTCCAAGTGCATAGGAATTGTCTGCTCGTTCTTGTCAAATTCTAATATAGTTTAAGATATCGTCCCACAGAGATTGGAATCACCTAGGCTACAGGTTTATATTATCTTTGTTACTATTTGAGAGGATCAAGTTGATGAAAGGAGAGTTGATTATAATTTCTAAGTACTGAAAATAAAAATAATAAATATTTTTGGATTTTCTAAATGAAAGATAGAGGTTGGGATATTCTGAATCTGCAAGATAATATTATTATAATAGAATAAAAATTTTATTATTTATTTCTCTGTTTAATGAAATGATCGCTTATTGCTAATTCAACCAAATCACATAAAAGAAATCCATTAATAGCACCACTTGCGCTTATACTATTAATTGATTAACAGTGAAACAGAGACCTTGTTTAAAGAATAATTGCTTATTTCTAATTCAATCACTCCACATACCAACAATTTCATAATAGCACCACTTGCGCTTATACTATTAATCTATTGAAGTTAGTGACATTAAACAATAACCGATTAATAGCACCACTCTCGCTTATACTATTAAACAATTAAAGTAATGGCTTTAAACAAGTAGTATTTCTGTTGAGTACACCAAGTGAGTAAAAAACCTCTTTCGATTAGCTTTTACTAAATCAATAAACTTATTTGAGTCGATTCCTCCGTGAGAATTAGAATTGAAAGAAATAAGATAAAGATTATGGTTAAACCTAGTGTATAAAGATGATAAATAAAGAATCTCAACACGAAAAGATAATAAAATTTAGACATCTATTATAATAATATCATCAAGTTTCATCTTAGTATCCCAACCAAAGAAAATTACTCCACTATGGAGAAAAGATAAAAACTAAAGGAAAATATTATTATTCCTACTAAGGAAAAAAAGGAATAAAACTAAGAAAAGAACACAGAACAAGACTAAGTCTTGTGTCCAATTGGTGGATACCCTTCATACAAAACTTGAGCACCTATTTATAGACTTTCCAAGCTGAGGATTTTCCCATAGATGTGAAGTTTGGCTTGGATTTATGGCAATTCTGTAGATGCAAAAATTGCTACGACTTTTCCATAGATTTGAATGTCTTGAATTTATGGCTTCTTCATAGATTCAAATGGCTTGGATCTATAGTTGCGACCGTGTCTTGTCCGCAGTTGTGATTATTTCTTCAGAGCAGAAAAATCACAGACACGACTATCAGTGTTACGGTCGCTTTTATGAGTTCGCTTCATCATTCCAGCTGGCCACTCAATTTGTTTTCCACATGCAATATTCATCTATGCATTTATGAGCTGTGTAGTTGCATCAATGGTCTTTCTCATAATTTTTCATGATTTCTTCCTCCTGCAAGATATGTTAGAAAATATGCGAGAGATGGATATATTTATTTAAAATACTTAATATTTAACTATGAAAATATATGAATAAATTATATCCATCACCTGCCCTTCTTAACTGCCAGGGCAAGAATACACCGGATGGTGGTCATTTTGACCACCGAAGAAAACGTTTCTGTAAAATCAACTCCTGCCCTTTGAATGTCACCTCGAATGACTAACCTGGCTTTCAGCCTCTCCACAGATCCATCAGACTTTAATTTGACCTTATAAACCCATTTAGAAGGCAAGGCCTTCTTCCCAATTGGAAGGGGAACTACTTCCCAAGTTTCATTGGTTTTTAGGGCAGCAAGTTCTTTATCCATTGCCTCTACCCAACCTGGATGCTGGGCTGCTTGACTGTAGGAGGTAGGTTCATGGACATGGGGTAAAATGGAAAGGAGCTGCTGATTAGAAACAGACAAAGCAGAAGTAGGAAGTTCAATAGGAGAGACAGAAGAGAGAAAACAAGAGGAGGAAACAGTAGTGAGATGTAAGGCATTGCATATGAAATCTTCCAGGTAAGCAGGTGTTTTACTCTCCTTGAGAGACCTCCTTAGGGCAGGCTGGAGACTGATAGGACTTGGTGAAGCAGGGGAAACTGAGGGTGAAGGTGTAATAGTGACAGGAGATGGAATAGGAGGAGTAGATATAGGTGTAGTATCTAGAGGAGTTGGGGTAGGCAAAACAGGATCAACATAGACAGGATCAGGGAAGGAGGAATGTGGGATAGCAAAGGGTGTGGGAGTACTAGAAAAAAGAAATATTGTTTCATGAAACACAACATTCCTAGAGGTGAAAATTTCTTTTGTCTGCAGACTAAGGAGCTTGTATCCCTTCTTACCATGAGGGTAACCCACAAACACACAGGGCATAGCCCTTGGGGCAAGCTTGTCCCTATTGTGAGAAAGGGTGGAAGCAAAACACAGGCACCCAAACTCTTGAGGAAGGTATAATATGGGGTTTTGTTGAATAGCAGCTCATAAGGGGATTTATAGTGTAACAACTTGGTAGGAAATCTATTAATGAGAAATGTAGCAGTCAACATGCACTCTCCCCAATAGGAAATAGGCACTTGTGAATGGAATTAGAGAGCTCTGCAGGTTTCCAAGAGATGTTTGTGCTTCCTTTCAACAATGCCATTTTGTTGAGGGGTAGCAACACAACTTGTTTGATGAAGAATGCCTTTGGTTGAAAAATAGGTTATAGCTGCAATACTAGATCCCAATTCTAGGGCATTATTTGATCTGATTATTTTCACTTTGGTGTCAAACTGCCTTTCTACCATAGAAATGAGAGATTGTAGGACATTAAAAGCACTGCCTTTAGTACTAAACAAATATGTCCAAGTCCCTCTACTATAGTCATCAACTATAGTGAGGAAATATTTAAAACCATCATGTGTAGGTACTTTGTAGGGTCCCCAAGTATCTATATGTATCAGCTCAAAAATATGTGAGGTAGAACTAGTGCTATGATCAAATGGGAGCTTGTGTTGTCTAGCTAGTGGGCAGATAACATATGGGGAATCAGGGTGTTCAGTAGCATAGCTTGGTAAAGAAGGAATGTGCTTCATACTAGAAAGAGTCATGTGGCCCAGCCTTACATGCCACAAATTGTTACAAAGTGAAGACATAGAAACATTAGGAAAAACATGTAGTACATTAGGAACTGTAGCTGCTACTGAATCAGTTTTATTTATATGCAGATGATCAGTGGGAGAGGCATGACTGGATTGAAGCAAGTAGAGGCCAGCCTTTGTTTCACCAAGAGCCAGAGGCCTCCTCAAGGAAAGGCCCTACAGACAATAAGAAGTGCCAGAGAAGGTAAGTGTAACTCCAAATTGTTTACACAACTTCTGCACTGAAATGAGATTGTAGCTAAAACAAGGCACAAGGAGTACTCTGTGGAGAGTTAAATCAGGGTGAATATTAACCTGACCTGAGTGAGTAACCTGAACCTTATGGGAATTAGGTAAATTAACATTGATAGGATTAGGGATACTAGTGATATTGGACATAATACTTTTGTCAAAGCATATGTGCTCAGAAGCACCAGAATTAAGGATCCAAATATGATTTTTGTGAGAGATGATAGAGTGTGGTAGTAAATTACCAGCACAATTGGCTGTAGCATTGAAATCAGAACTTGTTGTAACCTGTTGCCCAATTTTGACCTGTTGCAGAATGTCCATTAGTTGGGATAATTGGTCTGGGTGAAGACTGATATTCTGATTAGTGCCTGCAGCATGTGGATTATCATAAGCAGTCACTGTGTTACCCTGGATACCATTTGGAATTCTTCCTGAGTTGTTGTTTGTAGAACCACCTGATTGGTTTCTTTTTAGCTTGAGATAGTAATAAATAGTGTGACCAGCCTTCTTACAATAGTTGCACCACCATTTACTCTTGTTTGAACCTTTGTTGGAAGAGTTGTTGTTATTGTAGTAATTGTTACTTGGTCTGTTTCTGTTGCCTTGTGCAAGATAGGAGTTCCCTGCATACTGAGTATACTGTCCTCCTTGGACTGCAAATGAGCTTGTATCCCCAGGGTGATTACCAACCATCTGAATACTCCTCTGCTTTTCTTCTTGCAGGAGCAAGTGATAGGCTCTATCTACACTAGGTGATGGGGTCATCATCATAATGTTGCTTCTACAGGTAGTGTATGTGTCATTTAAGCCCATCAATAGTTGTACCAATTTCTGTTTTTCTTCCAAAGCTTCATTTTTCTCAATTGCCCCACACACACAATCAGCACAAGAACACACAACCCTAGCATCAAATAATTCTATTTCATCCCAAATACTCTTCATCTTATTAAAATAGGTCGCTACACTATCAGGTCCCTGAATAGTGTCAAGCAATTATTTTTGCAGTTCAAAGGACTGGGCTAGGTTTGATTGATCATATCTGTCTTCGAGCTGCTTCCATACTATTCTAGCAGAGGTGGAGTGAATAACACTGGCCTTTATTTCCTTTGAAAGTGAGTTTGTTAACCAAGCAAACACCATGTCATTGCATCGAATCCAAAGTCTACAGGTAGGATCATTATCTCTTGGTTTTTGTAGACTATTATCAATAAAACTTAGTTTATTTTTAGCAGATAAGGCAACTAATACTGATTTTCTCCATGAACCATAACCAGATCCATCAAATACAGGCGAAACAAGAGCAGTACCTGGAGAATCCGACGGGTGAATGTATAGAGGATGATACGCATCAATCTTCTCCGTTGTTAAACCAAATTTTCAATAAAATGTATAAAATTTGTGCTACTTTTGTAAAGAGAATATGTAAATTCTTCCAGAAATTGCTGGAAACAACAATTATATGCGGAATTTATCGAAAGATTTTGGATCAAAAGAGCCTAATTGCTCTGATACCATGTTGGAAATGAAGAACTTGTAGAGAGAGAAATTTTGTAAATGCAAAATATCTTCATTTCTAATCTGATTGAACTGCTTGTTGAACAAGCTAAGGTATATATATGTATATGTAGTGGAACATAACCATCCTAACTAACTCTATCCTACGTGGCATTTGTGCCAAAATATCTAACTACCATTTACACATTATTTACAAAATATACACACAACTAAAACAATAAAAGACTGGAATCTTCTGGATGCCAACGTGTCAAGTGAGACCCTTAAGATCATTTGGTCACCAGTCCACCTAGTCAGTTGGACCAACACATCTTTATTAGCAGAAAACCTAAATGGCCGCCGCCTCATCCTTTCTCTCTCAAACGAGAAGCACCATTGTCAACACCCCCCTCAAGTTGGAGGGGGAGGATCGAACCCCCAACTTGCCTAAAAGATCATGGTAGAGAGGCCCAGAGAGGGGTTTTGACCAAACCATCTATATTTGTTTTGAGAAAAGTATTTAAAATGTATTAATTATTAATTTAGAACTCCCTAACGTAAAAGGACTAAAATTATGAACTCCAAAATTTCAAAACCTAGTTTCATCTCTGTAATACATGCATGTCACGTGACGGTATATCTTGGTAAATATCGGATGAAGATAAATTTTGCACCATGTAGTACAAAAATCTCATATTTATAGGATTCCGGTACCCGCTTTAGGTTCAGACTAGTCATTTACACCAGAAACCTTTGAACCTTATCTTTACATAAACAGCAATACACGTAGCCAATTGCAGATAAGAAAACATAAATTTAACCACAAAGAAACAATATAAAAAACATAGGAGGAAAGCTTACCTTATAAATTAAGTTGAATTATCATATGATTGTTGAGACATTGGTTGTGCTCGTGCATTAGCATTAAGAGAAAGCATAATTAGCATTGGAGAACCTGCATGAATTAAAATCTCAAATGGTCACTCAACTTTGAGAAATTAATCACCAAAGTCATTTTGCTTTGGTTGGTCCCAAAAAGGTCACTCAACTTAACGAAAATATCTCCAAAAGTAATTCTTACCGGTTTTTACACCGTCACCTACCGAAAATCTGACGTGGTTTTATAAAATATTTTTATATAACCATAGGTCCCCCTTTCTTTGCCATGTAGGATATTTTTAATAGTTACTCCTACTTACTAGTTTTCGCACAAGTGCAATGCACGTGTATTCCTAATAACTAGTACAAAAATTATAATATTTAATAATAAGCGTGTATAATTACTAATAAATTAAAAGAAAAAAAATATAAATTAAAAGTACCGATACTAATTAAACATTACTATTGTACGAAGGCCAATAATTAATATTTGAACAATTTTAATCATGTAAATTTTATAATATCAAGTGTTTAGCTTGGTTTTTGTATTTTTGTGCTAATGGCAAACTGTTATTATGCGTTAGGAATTAGGAGTACGGCAAACAATTATTTGGCCTTCGAACTTGATATATTATAAAATTTGCATGATTATAATCGTTCAAATATTAATTACTGGCATTCGTACAATAGTAATGTTTAGTATGCTTATGTATTACGATAACAAAAAATATCAAACGGAAAGGATTCGATATCAGTACTTTGAATTTACATTTTCTCTTTTAATCTACTAGCAATTATACACACTTATTACTAAATATTTATAATTTTTGTACTAATTATTAGGAATACACGTGCATTGCACTTGTCCGAAAACTAGTAAGTAACTATTAAAAGTCCTACATGGCAAAGAAAGTGGGACCTGCTGTTATATAAAAATATTTTATAAAGCCACGTTAGATTTCTGGTGGGTGACGGTGTAAAAACCGGCAAAAATTACTTTTGGAGATATTTTCGCTAAGTTGAGTGACCTTTTTGGGACCAACCAAAGCAAAGTGACTTTAGTAGTTAATTTCTCAAAGTTGGGTGACCATTTGAGATTTTAACTCGAACCTGCATTAAATCGATGCATCCATCAATTCCTCTACGTTGCTCTATAAATTGCATATTACACATTCTGTTTTACATTCTATTGGAATTATGGTTACCTATTCCAAAATACTTTAATGAAGCAGCAATTATAATAGCAGTAGAAAGGTAAATAGGTGAATAATGGCAAGATTCGGGGCCTCTTTACCGGATATACAAATATTTGAAAGTAAGACGCTCCTTACCAAAATCAGGGCCCCTTTGATCGACTTTTCTTAGTGTTGGTAAACTATGCAAATGATCATACAAGAAGATGATTATACCTCCTTGTTCCCACATGTATGCCCTTAATTACCAGAGATTTTGGCCATTATAGTGCATTGAAATTGTTGTTATAATTATTAAAATACCAAAACAAATGCAGTAAATGAGGAAATGAAGAGTGAAAATGTAAAGCCTACATTTCTCTTCGTCTGCTAACTTAATTATCTCAATGGAATTAATAAGAGAAGATTAGAAGTCAGGATTTGATCATGAGTGAAGAACACATTACCTTGGAGAGGAGGGGCGGATATTGGCGAGCGGGGGCGGAAAACTCACTAATTAACTCCTAAATAACCAATCCATTAACATAACACAGCTTTGCTCTTCAAACAAATGTTATGTTGATTGATTGGTTGTGTTATGTTGATTGATTGGTAATTCACGAGTTAGTGTGTTTTCGGTAACTTTTTTTTTTTTAATAATTTCTGGCGAGAGTCACTTTGGTGATAACCATAGCAAAGTTGAGTAATTTTTGAGAAACAAAACAAACACAAGTAACTTTTCGTAATGAATCAAAAGTTGGGTGACCACCGATCATATTTACTCAAAAAATCTAGAGAACAAGTCAAAAAATGACAAAAACGATTAATAGCATCGCTTGCTTGAGAGAGGTGTACATATGCTAAACTCATATCCCAACAAGAAAGCTTACATAGGAGGAAACATTACCTTATAAATTAAACAATAAAGTTTCCTCATTAATGGAACTAAAGAGGAAAATACAAACCGCAAACAGCAAACAGCAAAAAGAAGCAACAATGAGAGGGAATGAGTCTTGCCATTACCTTCACAGAAGACGGTGAAACATAAACTTTCTACATAACAAAAATTACAGAATCAATATACAAGTTAGCAAAACCTTTTCTCCCACCAATCCCCAAAATTGGTGAAAAGATGTAACAAGAAAAAGAAGAAAGGAATGCTTCAAGAAATCAAATCAAAACTCATTCTTGAAGGAACCCATCCTTTCACAAGCCACTCTCCAAACCACGCAACAACCCAAACTACTAATACAATAAACACAAAGTTAACCAACTTGGACACCTCGTGCTCAACTTCTTCGAACACGAAAAAGTAAATGAATGATCCAAAATAGGAAAAAAAAATCCCAGAAATTCCCCACCTTCCACCAGTTCTTCCTATCGTCCTCATTCTCTATCTGAATCACTTGAACTTGAATCAGAGCTTGAGCTTGAACTTGAACTTGAGTCCGACTTTTCAGGCTTGTCTTTCTTGCCTTCCACATCAGCTGTAGTAGGCACGTCAACAGCATGATCTGGTTTTCCAGCTGGTAGTTCCTTAGCTTCATTCCTTATAACATCATGATCTCCTTTTTCACTATCACCTTCACTGGTTTCAGATACATCAAAGTCTCTAACACTCGATTCCATATCCTTGGATGAGCCTGCTCCACTTGGCTTAACTTCTTCTGACTCCCCTTCAGAACTCAAGTTCAGGGGTTTCTCCAAATTTTCAGCCAAGACTTGTTCCAATGCCAAGTCTGTCTCAACGTCTTGTGAATCTGAAGAAGCTCCTACGTCTCCGGATTCCCTCATATAAACGTCACCACCTACAGAATCATGAAGGGTATACGTCTCAGCAGTCCTCTCAGGAATTTCTTCATGATCCCAATCAAAATACACAGTTGACGTTCTCTCAAGATTTGGTAATTGCATCTCATTGTGTGTCAAACTTGACACTTCAACCATTTCCGGATTGCCAGAACTCACAGATTCTTCATTTAATAGCTCAGCATTGGGTAACTCAGTTGATCTTGTTTCAAGAATTGGTAATTGTATCTCACTGTTTGTCAAACATGACAGTTCAAGCATGGCTGCATTGTCAGAACTCAGAGAATCTTCATTTACTAGCTCATTAGGTAGCTCAAGCACATTCGAGTTTTCCATTTCTTTCTCAGAAATTTGCCTAAATGCTAATTCAACATCTTCAACTGTTTGTGCTTCCAGTACCGGCATTCCAGAATCTTCCTGTACTGAACTTGAAACTTCAAACACCTCTTCATTGCCGGCACTCCCAGATTCATCAGTTACTAGTTTAGTATTAGGTAGCTCAAGCACACTTGAGTTTTCTATTTCTTTCTCTGTTTGCCTAAATGCCAACTCAATATCTGCAATTGTTTGTGCTTCCAATACTGGCATGCCGGAAACTTCCTGTAATGAACTTGTCACTTCAAGCACTACTGCATTGTCAGAACTCCCAGATTCTTCAGTTACTACCTGAGCATTAGGTAGCTCAAGCACACTCATGTCTTCTATTTCTTTCTCCCAAATTTGCCTAAATGCTGACTCAATATCTTCTATCTTTTGTGCTTCCAATACTGGCATTTCAGATTCTTCCTGTCCTGAACTTGTCACATCAAACACCTCTGCATTGTCACAACTCCTAGATGGTTCAGTCAGTAGTGTAGCATTAGGAAGCTCAAGAACATCTGAGTTGTCTGTTTCTTTCTCAGAAACTTGCCTAAATGCTAACTGAATATCTTCAACTGTTTGTGCTTCTAGCACTGGCATTCCAGATTCTGCAGTTACTAGCTCAGCATTAGGTTGCTCAAGAATACTAGATTTCTCTATTTCTTTCTCATAAACTTGCCAAAATGCCGACTCAATATCTTGAATTGTTTGTGCTTCCAGTAATGGCATACCAGCATCCGTGTCCTCTTTGGCTATAACTTCTTGAGGCACTTCAGTCACACCAGTTTGAGCGGATTTTAGTTCTGCTCCCTCAAAGACAGAGTTGGGAGCTTCAAATAGAGGCATTTCTGGACCTATTTCTTGAGCATCCAAATCTACCCTGGGATCTGAAGGTCCAATATCACTATCCTTCAGGAGTCCTCCTTCGACTGATCTAGGATCAATAGCATTAAGAACTACTCCTTCAGCAACTTCTTCAGGAGATGCATTGATACGATCAATACCACTCATTCTAGATTCTTGAATTTCTGAAGCACACTCCTTTTCTTCAATCTCATCAATCTCTTCTAATGTGGATGTATTTAAATTACCAGGGTGCAATGGAAATTTTCTTTCAAAAACTTCAGCACAGGCCTCTTCAGAATCAACAGTATCGAATGCAGACAAACCCTCTCCACTAGAGTTAATTCGTCTCTCGAACTCATACTGGCTTGACCCCTCGATGCTAAAGTCACCAACTGTATCTAATTCAGAGAGCAACACTTCATCAATGTCCTCAATACCATCTGCATCCTCAACTATATACTGCTCATCATGGTGAAAATCAGTTGCTTCTGGTGGCAATACATAGTTTTCCAAGACCTTGATCTGGCTATCATTGTCCACCTCACCGAGGATGTTGCTCCTTAGACCTGATAGACCAGCATCCACTGGGGCTTCATCAACCCCATGCTGGCTGGAAATGGAGTCAGGAGTACGTGGGGAGTTGATGATAGGAATTCCATTATCAAGGTCATGGATTTCTGATGCATTCAAGTTCTCTGTGATGCTTGCTTCCTCAATTGACTCAACCAGGATAACTGGTGCCTCCTGTTTATCAGAAACAGATGGACTAAGATTACCAGGATTGATTCCCAACTAGAAGCATTTGAAGGAAAAAGAAACAGAGAGATGGAAAGAAATGAATTAACTTGCTAATAACTTAAAGGGGGAAAATAATTTGTTGATGCATGACTTCTGAAACAACAGAAACACTAGTTAATAATCCTATCACTGAATAAAACTTCTAATGTTCTTTATCCCCCAACCCCCCGAATTACGAATTGCAAAGAAAAAGTAAAAGCAAAACCTGAGAAATGCACCAGTTAATTCTCTAATCACTTTGGCATGATGCAGTTGTAATTCACCTGAACTTTCACCTTGCCAGTGAGAGCTCGATTTGGCACCTTGTAATTCCCTTCCCCTTCCCCTATGTATAACATTTTTTTTTTCTAAAAAAATCACTTTGGCAAGATGCAGTCACTAGTCAATTTCCAATACATTTAAGCATGATGTAGTAGTATGTGCAAGTAAAGTGACCAGCAGTTACATGTTCATCCAGATTATGCAGGATACTAGTAGCACGTATTATCATATAACCATAGTATGTTTCATATGGCCAAATTACAATTAAACAGCGGAAAATTCACTCGTCCAGATGATGCAGGACATCAATAAAAAAGTGTCATAAGTTACTCCCTCTGGTTCTTTTTATTTGATCTTTTAGCCTTTTACATACCTATCAAGAAAGCTACTACGGAACATCACTTAAGAATGTTCTTGACTATATTAATATTTATCTCTCCAAGACTTTTTAGAATTTTGTGAGACCAGGGTAACTTTGAAAAAAAGTTATACCTTCTTGTTTTTGGAAAAACCAGTTATTTAAGACCAAATAAAGAGAACCTGAGTACAAATAAACCAGCAGCAATCTGCTCGCACAGATGGTGAAGGATATCTTCCTCAAATACACAAACTTATTCATAGCCAATTAATGCTTCTATCACTGATTTCTGCTAGATCCTTAATTTGATTTTCACATTCTACAGTTCAGTTCATATTTGTTTACTTTTAAAGGTGTTGTGTTCGTGCAAAATATGCTTTATCTATATTAGTTTTTGTCAAGTTCAAGATTCAATTATCAAACTGTAAAGTCAATAGCAAGACTCGGTAGCCGTTCATTACTTCTTCTGTGATTCGGCTATCTCTAGTCATTTTGTTCTTCAGGTCAATCCCAAGTTCCCAAAATTAATGTGGAAACAGTTCTAAGACTCGAACATTTGACTATCGAGTTACTCATTTTTCTGACTTTTCAAAAGCATTGTTTATGATCCAATTTGGGAAGCTATAAACTTCACTACTCATTCTGATGTCAGAAAACCGAACATTAATTGAAACTAAACTAAGATGCCAAATTGCATGATCTAGAAAATCTACTACTGATTAAGGTATTTTCCTTAACCTGGTTTTGCATTCTTCTCTTTAACTCAAGGAAGGGATGCAATGATGAAGCCCTGAAACTTCTAAATTGAGCCAGGTTATATAGATCTCCGCTGGTTTAACGAGTAATGCCCAAAAACTTTATTAACAGTGTACTCTCCAACAGGCAACATCTAGATCATGAAACATATGGTAACATTGGCTACCAAAATATTTGTCCTAATTATTACAGGAGTCTTAAGTCGCAGTTTTTTATTGCTATCAGTTCAAGTAAAGTAAATAAATTATGTTGTTATTTTGTAAATCAAGTAGATATTTGCTTTTTCCTTAGCAGCAGTCATGCAATTTAATATAAAAGGTTAACCAGCAGATTTCAAGTTTCTAAGGTTAACCCTGGTAAATGTGCTATGACATATGAAATGAGAACAAATGAAGAAAGAAATGCTGCAAAAAAAGGAAATGTCAAAAAAAATGTGGAAAAGAATATGTTTACCATTACTTCGTGAACCCCTGAGGGTTGTTCATCTGTGGATTTGTCTGAGTATGCCAATTCTTCTTCACACACTTCACTGTGATGTCCAACAGAGATCAGATTTTCATCCACTTGGCTGTCAGCATCAGTGACCAAATTTTCAACAACATTTGATGGATCATGTAGTTCTCCGAGTATAGCTTCTTCTTTTTCAGTTACATCCTCCACAGGTTGCCTCTCAGAAGTAGGCATAGCAGGTTGAACAAGTGGAACCTCTTCAGCAATTAGAGAAAGCTGTTCATCATCCAACTGCTTAATGTTTTGATGTTGTGAGGACGTTGAAAGGGATTCCAAGATCTGCTCTACAGCATGTTGAGACACAATATGGGTATCTGCATCAAATATTGAAGAACTTTGATGTTGTGCAAGCTCAAAAGCTTCTTCCTTATACCCAATATCTTCATCTGACAATGATCTTGAGTCAATAGATGCCTGGGCAACAACAAACTCATCCACCGGGGGAGCACTTGCACTGCCAAACACTTCATCATCTTGAGAGACATCTGCCTTTGCAACATCAAGATCATTTTGGCGTGCTACCTCCCTCGACAGAAATTCTTGGTCATATACTGTTGCCAAAATCTCTTCATTAGTAGGAAGGGACTTTTCAATGTCCTGATTATTTTCTACAGATTCTCTCTCTGTGAAAGAAAAGGAGGATGAGAAAAAGTTTTCCCTAATAACAGAAGGACTGGAATCATAAACAGGTTCCCCATGTGAAGTCTGCTCCACTGAAGTGCTCGTGATGTGGAAATCTGAACCATCCAATGAAGCTTGCCTGGACATCCCAATTTGTTCAGTATGACCTCTTGTTTCCTCTAAACTTGACCACATCTCTCCTTCTTTATCAGCAAAGATCCTTTCACTTACTGATGACAACGACGAGGAGCTAGATTGACTGCTGTATCTTTGATAAGAAGTTTCTGGCTTTGATTGAGTTTCGATCGGATTATCTTCCAAAGCATTGGCAACTCCTCCTTCCTGGAGTAAAGTTTCTTCTACTTCATGATGAACTTCCAGAGTTCCCAGTTGCTCCAAAGACTCTACTTCTTCGGAGGATTGACTTCCATGTCTAACATGCTCAGACATACGCTCTATTACAGAGAGCTCTGGCTCCTCCGAGACATGTTCATCTCTGACATCTTTGCATTCCAATTCTTCTTCATCAAGGTTTTGGTCTCTTGCATCCTCTTCAATGAGCTTGTTGTCTTCCAGATCGTCAACTGAACCTAGTGACTCAGTTTCAAGAACAGAACTTACCTTTGAATCACTAAGTTCGCTAAATTGTCGCTGGAATGGTGAGTAGCTTGTTCCTTCTGAAGCCATCCTTTCTGAAACAAAATAAGGTCTCAAATGGATATCTTGCTTTTCTTGCCTGTTCAGCCCAAAGACCGAGGGTCTTACAATAAAACTTTCGTGCCTCCGGAAGAGTGGATCTTTTGCTTGAGACATTGTGAACTCTTGTTGGAAACTGTCTTCCATAAGGTCAGGTTTCTCTTCACTTGAATCATAAGGAAGATCAAATGGATTCCGCCTTTGTAATAAAATAGATGGGGCAGATCCAGGGATTGGAGGCAGTCCAAGGTCATAGTTATCATTAGGAGCATCAAAAGGATTGTTTCTTGCTGTGGAGATGGGCGGGATGTTGAATGGAAGATCCGTACTTTCAAAGTCTATCAAATTCTTTTCAGTCATTATCAGCCTCATTTTCTTCAGTGCTCTCCTCCTTGCAATAAGACTCTCCAACCTTTGATTCCTTTCGAGCTCGGAGCTTCCCAAGTCAATTAGATTCTTCTGATCCTCCTCTGTCCATGTAATAGCTGACTTACTTATATCTTCCTTGTCTCGCATTTCTTCTTCATTCTCATCATCTGCAACTTCTAGCTCTTCCTGATTTTCACGACCATCATCAGATTCATTATCACTCTCACCGGACTTACCAGAACTGTCTGAAGCAGCATCAAAACCATCATGTGACAAACTAACAAGTTGAGGACTGTCTTCATCTAAAAGTGGATGGAGCTCATCAAGCATTGGAATAATGTCAGCCATTGAAGCATCCGGAGAAGAGCTCTCTGCTCGATCAGAACCCGAATCAAAATCATCGTCGTCGTCCTCCTCATCCTCCTCTTCTTCCTCTTCTTTGTCTTCCTCCGACTCCTCCTTTCTGGGAGGAGCATTAAGATTCACCCTTATAGAATCAAAGGAATCTATCACCTCGTTTACATCCTCCTCTTCTTCGTCTCCCTCCGCCTCTTCCTTTTTCCAAGGAGAACCAGGAAGAGAATTAAGATTCACCCTTTTAGAATCAAAGGAATCTGATCTGTCATAGTCAAATTCAATGCTCTCATTATCATCCCTTGAAATGGGAGAATATTGACTCTCCAGAAGTTCCCCATCATCATGTTTCTCTTCATTATTTTCATTGTTCTGCTCATAAAACTCCCTTGATGCTTCCTCAGTAACCTCACTCCCAAAATGAAATTCTCGAGATCTTTCGTCGAGTAGAGGGGAAAGATCACTAAAGCTTTGACCCCTATGAACCTCACTGATCTTATCAACCGCCTGCTCTACAACGTCCCTCTCTTCCTCACTATATCTCTCCACAAAGTAGCTATCCTCACCCTCAATATGAGTAGCATCATATAAAACTCCACTTTTCAGAGGCACAATATCAAGAGTTGTTTTTTCTTCTCTTTCGATTTCGGGTATATTCGGCTGACCAAAACTTAGCAAAGTTCCAAGCAAAACAAAAGTGCAAACAAGAACTGGGGATGCAGCTACCAATATGGAAAACAAAAATGGAAATGATCTATACAAAAATGCTATGAAACACAGCATACTCACAAGGAAAGGATGCTTCAAGACTATTTTATAACATCCTTTAATTGAAAACATCACAATTCTCCTCATTTGAACTCCAATCTCTAACAATCCCTCACCCATCTCTCTCTTTTTCTCACTGTAAACAACTATAACTTATTATTCTCCAAACTTCACAACAAATATCAATAACAGCAAACAACTCAATTCCCTTGTATCAACTGACAAGAGCAGAAACTTCAAACTGCATCAAAAAAATGAACAAAAAAAAAAAAAATCCACATAAAGAAAAATCCAACACGATAAAAGAACCAAATAAGCTTTTTCTAGAATTAAAACAACAGAAATATTTCCAAGATTAGATGCATACCAGTTTTGTGTACAGATCAAAGTCAATTCTCCATCCACAAAAGTCCAACAACCAGTCCAAGTTTTTAACTTTCTTCTTTTTTCACCTTAACTAAAAAAGCTACTTATATTGAAGTATATGTAAAAGCTAAAACTAAAGATAAAGGAAAAAAGAAAAAGTTTGCACCTTTCTCTTTCAACTCTCCTTTCTTTTTCTTACTTTCGGTTTCTAAATTTTCAACAATGGGACCTTGACAACTCTATATATTACCTGTCTAAATTTCAGATAAAAATTGAATCTTTATAATAATAGCATAGACTTAGAATAGAAATTTTCGAGCTGAAGGTCCGTCGGAAACATTTTCTTTAATTATACTGGACATATTATTATTGTATACTTAAAATAAAAAATACTCAAGATTTCATATAAACCAACTTCAATTAATTGAAAGGTTCTTGTCCGTTTGATTAGTCTTACATTATTAAATATTGAAAGGAAGAGACATATATATGCCACTAGAATAATTGTATAGTATAAGACAGCTAATTAAGTGGGGGGGTGGATCCACACTCCACAGTGCAAATGGAATGATGGAGGACTTGTTTTGCATGTCTTTTGGATTAGTTTAATATGTACTATTACTAACTTTTTTTGATGTGGGAAGAATGAGGGCGATCATTACTCTTTCTTGCTTTTTCATTAAGTTATGTTGGTTAAATGGTTGTCAACAGGACATGAACACAACTTTCAACATTGCCTTTGCACTTTATTTATTCTTTTTGTGGTATAAAATTATGATATTTGAAATTAATGACCTAACTAATTTTAAATGAACACATTATAGATTTTATTAGAAGGTGAAACTGTTATTTATTAAAATTAAATCTATAATTAAGAGTAGAGATATTCCATCAATCTCATCACATTTCGCAGTATTCTTTACATTTTGCACTTTATAGTTGTCATCACTGTAGACTTGTGAAAATGGAATATGTAATATTTGAGGATCACTACATTAAACAAAACTTGTTATATGAAAAATGTACTAAATCATTGTTGAGCGACGAAAATGTATTTAACATAAGTTTTTCTTTTAATTTTGACTTATTCATGTAATTTAAAATAAATAAATAAACAAGTAAGTAAAAGGTTTGAAGTACTAAAATCGATCCTTCGAATCTTATGTATGGGTTTAGACATTAATTTTGTATATTATCAGATACATCCATATCAAAACCAAAAAAAAAAAAAAAAGTGTCACTCCTCGTGTAGTAATAAGTACTACTAATAACCTCATAAAAAGTGAAAAGGATGAGAATAAATTTATCTTGCTTATAAATATTTAACTTTTCTGACCTGAACTAAATTATAGTACTTAGATACTTTAAATATTTAGACGGACAAGTGTAATTAACACGTAAATAAAATCTATGTTTCAAAAATAGGAAGAAGGTAATCAAATTTTTGGTCAAAGATCATATGATAATATGAAACATTTGTGGTTGATGAAGGAATTATGTTACGTAATATGTTCTAAGGAGTATCTCCTTCGTTTTGCAATAAATAATGTTACTATCTCCTTAGAATTAGTAGTATACTATGTTCTAAGGAGTATCTGCATGGTACGAAAAATATAAAAATGGTTATAATCAAATTATATTAACTTGGACATTTGAAAGCTTCCATACTAGTAGTGCTTGCCATTTTCGAATTCGGACCATGTTAAAATAGTATTAGTATATGTTTGACTTTGTACCTATGCTACAATCGTAATTGTTCGTATTATTTATATAAGTACAGAACATTTTTTTAATTAATAATGACTACTTGTTTTATTTATAATCAGTCGTTGTCATTACATAAGAGGATCTCTCTAACATTTGTTATGCTAGATTGATCAAAATTCCAAAAAGGAGTACAAAAAGTAGGCATAACATTAAAATGTAAAAGTGCATTAGACTGGTATTGAGTGCTCCCAAGAGAGGCAAGCGCGAGAGAGTTAACCTCCTTGAATATGTGCGTGATCATCGGCATCTGCAAAGACTCCAGCAAGTGCCTGCAATCATTAATTAGATGTGAGTATGGAGAGTTATCATTAAATAAGTTGTTACAAAGTATCTTTGAATCAGTTTCTATGACCAATGATGTGAAACCTTTTTCAACACCAATTTGAAGACCAACAAGCAAAGCCATGGTTTCATTGTAAAGGGGATGTGCTGAAGAAGCTTTTGGTAAAGCCGAAGATCCAATCCTCTAAATGATTTCTGAATACTCCTCCAGCTACTCCCTTTCCTGTACTATCATGATATGATCCATCAATATTAAGTTTGAAAACACCTTCCATAAGTGGATTCCAAAATTTATGATCCTCACGTGTGGAAACAATGTGAGAAGAAGGGATAATTGTTTTGGAGGGAGTAGAATCGGTTAGAGAAACAAACTCCACTGCATGTATGATGACTTGATTAGGGGTGATAAAGTCACCGGAGTCATTGAAAATTTGGTTGTTTCGATTTTTCCATATAGACCAGATGATGAAGGATAGTAGAGTAGACGTAGGAAGTTGGACTGAAGCGTAGGTGAGAGAGCAAAGATTGCCTTGACATATGCATGGTTTTAAGCCACATTGTAAAGTACAAGTACAAAACATGCATTAGTGTCTTTATTATTGTGATTCCACTTGCACTTGCACCTCCCTTTCTTTCTAACCTACAGCAGCATTTCCTTCCTTGAAACAACCCCTGACCTGGGAAGATTTTCATGCGTTGAACCACACTTAAAAATCTCTAAGGCATATATAGTTAAAATTTAAAACCTCCCTATAGCATCTATAGACTATACTTAAGGACCCGTTTGTCCATAAAAAAGTTTTTGCTTTTTTTCAAATTTTTTTTGAAAAACATGTTTGTTCATGAAATTTTGTGATTTTTTCAATTTTTTTTGGAAACAGTTTTTGAAAAACCAAAAAGTAGTTTATAGCACTTTTTCAATTTTTTTTTTAAAAAAGTTTTTTCTCCTCTCACAAAATTATACTTTTTTTTTCAAGTGAAATGTATGTCCAAACACAACTTCAACTTTCAAATACCATTTTTCAACTCAACTTCAAAAACTTTTTTTTTCAAATTTATGGCCAAATGGCCACTTTAGAATCAGAAGAAAACAAAGGGATGATGGTTTTTTTTCAGAGTACAATCTTGGTTATTTAATTTATCCATTCATTCTAAAAGTTGAACAATTTGCTACTATATTTCCGTCATTAACTCTCCCTGGTTATTGAGTTGATAAGTTTTTGGAGATTTTTTGAAGTGAATAATAGGGAGCATTGATGCATTTTGTTTGTTTGGTTACAAAATTTAATTGTACGACTTGGTTGCAATATAGACACTTTTATTGCCATATCATCAACATAAGCATGAATACCAATCTTGTATAGAGTATTCCAACATCTGGGGAAAATGTAATAAGCTGCAGCAATCTAAAATATAGTTTATGTAAAACACTACCAATTCAACTAATTAAAAACGCCATTTGATAGATTAGAAAACGTAAAAGTTACAAAGGTAAAGAATAACAAGAATAAAAAGTGAGGGGATTTAATAAGCAACTGCCAGTAGGCTCTTATATAAGGCCTACAAATATATGAGAACATTTTCTGTTCTGGCAACTTAATTCTCTTTACAGTTTTATGATCTAAATAATTGGAAAATAACCCCTTCTTTACACAAGTATAGTAGAAGTTCACCGTCTTCGATGCTCAAAAGCTTTATAATCGTGTCGGTGTAAGGCAAACTAAAAGGGAAAATTTTCTTATTAAAGAGATTAACCTTGTATCTTTTGATCCATGCCCACATTTTATAGTCCTCCAAGATCCATATATCCAACGCATACTCAGAGACAAGTAGGTGGCAGAGAAAGACAAACGATCATCTTTGGCTAAGAGAGTCATGGTTTGATGTACTCGCTTTGAGTTGCACACACTTTCGGGATGAGGCATAGCAGAGAGTTCTTCTTTGCCCATTCTAAAAACCATGATTCCACTTGCACAAGGAGGACTACCTCTTTTTTCTAAATCATGGTACGTGATCCAATGCAATGCTCCATTAACAATTGCTGGAGGGGCATCCTTGGGCAACAACTTAAAAGTGGATGATGAATCGATTTTCTTCCACGTTTGTGTCTTGAAACTGTATACTAAATACCGACACCAACTGCGTCGTACATACAGAAGTTTGCATTCTCTTGTTAATGGACAAAAATAAAGAGCACATAAGTAGCCGGGGTGAAGCGTATGTGTTACGGTTACTTCCTCTTGTGTTATCAGGTTGAAAACATAATAAGTAGCAACCCAAGTATAATCAGCAAACAGAAGAACTCCTTGACAAGAGAATTGAAGAGAAATACGGTTTTCCCAGCGTGTATTAATCATAAGATCATCACTGAGATGAAGTTTCCTAAACCCCTTCTTTTTATTGCTATTAGTATTATGGTTTTCACCAACCACATAAAGATACTGCCCATCCTCGGTAGTTGCGAAATCATCATTTAGGAGTGTTAATACTCTAAGCACCTTCTATGGACACTAGAAGGGGAGGGGGAGGGTTGAATAGTGTCCTCCAATTTTTCGAAGAACCTGACTCTTAATTCTAGAACCCAGTTCTTGTAACACGGTCTCCACCAACCCCCCCCCCCCCCCCCCCACATACAAAAACAAACAAACTAAAGAACACAATATTTTTACGTGGAAAAATCCTTGCTCAAGGGAGAAAAACTACGACCCACACTCTGGAATTTTGAAACCAATTCACTAACATAAAAGAGCAAATTTTTTATTACAAACTCTGTAACCAAGGGGCTATATTCTAGACCCTAAACACTTAGCAAAGCTAAACTCTAGCTTCACAGAATAATTTCTCAGGGTTCACCTATAACAATTGCTTCTAAACTAAGCATGTAGGTAAAAATAGTTTTAGCATAAAACAACGACAACTCTAATAAAGAACCTAGACAGAATATCAAAGTTAAACTCTTAATTCTTCAACAGTTAAGTCACTTTAAAAGTTATTTGATCGCCTTGTGATTGCTCTCAACTCTCGTGATGAATAACTGAGTACGGCTGCCTCAATTACTAGCTTTTATATGGGCTTCGTAACCCTAGTAGTGTTTTACCAGGAAACCTTGTAAATATGACAAGTCAAGATTTCCTGTGATCCTTTCCTTGTTTAGCTCCAACTCTCGTTCATACTTCAAAGACACAGCCACGACACAACTTCTTTGCTGACTAGGATGCTCAATAGTTCATCACGAGCCACTACTCCTAGTTCTGCATGGATTTGCATTCCATAATCTTTTCGATCAGTCGTGCCCTTCTCCTTAAGGACCAAGTTCTTCTCCAGAATACTAGGTCCTTTGTTTGTCATACTTCAAAACATTCAGCTCAACAAATTCCCCCTTTTTGATGACAAACAAATGTTGCCAAAGAACTTGCATAAACAAAAACACCAAAGAACACAAAGCCAAAACAGAAAGAATTTAAGACAGATGAGTTAGGTCACAAACATCCCAACATTCAACTCTTCCCCCTTTTGCCATCATCGAAAAGATTCAAATCCTGCAAAAACAAGTCAGAACAGCCCAATCTAGAGCCCAAGGCAACAACTCAACAGAAGAAACTACTATAAGTAATCTAAGGGCCCAACCAGAACCCGAGATGTCATAGAACAAACCAAAATATTCAAGAGCAGTTTAAAACAAATCATCCAGGGCGTGACAAGCACACAACCTAATTATGTACATACCAGATAAAGATTGTCTTAAAAAACATGCAACATGAAATGACAGGAGGGGAAATAAAATGAGAATTAGGACAAGGACAAGGACAAGGAAGGAGAGTGAGCAGGCTTCAGTTCTTCAGGTTGAAGTGCTTGACAAGTGCCTCCATGTTCTTTGAATTTTTGGCCCTTTCTACTACCAACTCGGCTTCATATTTGTGGCACTCAATCTTCAAGCGATCAATCTCTTGATCCTTCACCTGTAACTGCCTTTTCAATTCAGCATTTTCTTCATCTACCTCCAACACATGCTGCTCCAGTTCCTTCACAGCTGCAATAGCTTCATTAGGTCCAAAATCCTCACTTTCATTAGACTGCTCTTGCTTAACTGGCATTTGTCGCTTGGATGCCCTTCTTTCCTTGAAGAAATCACAGTTCTTCAGCAAATTCAGTCCAAACATCTGATGCACTGAAGGTTTCTTTCCATCTTCCAAGGGCACACCGAAATGCTCAAGGACCTGCTGCAGGATGTAGGAGTGCACTAAGGAATGTGGCTTTTGATCAGTATCTGCAATCCTCTTGATATGTCCGATGATCAGACCAGGTAGATTTATCCTTGTTCCTCTATCCAGCAAGTCCATGTATGTTAAGTCTAGAGCACACGCCTCACTGTTTCTCTCCTCTGTAGGCAACAAAAATCTGTGGACAAACTCAAACAACAACTGATGTGCTGGTTCCATCTTCTTCTTCTTCTCCATATTTCTTTCCTTTCTGATTCTTATCTTCCCTGTGAACTTCTTCACCACACTTAGAGCAGTAACACCATCAGTCCTCTTGGGCCACTTCAGCTTAATATACCTGTAATAACCTTCAGCAGGTACATCAAGGATAACCCCTAGCTCCTTCCTTCCAAACTCCAGCTCTACTCCTTTCACCACAGAGAACACCTTTCTTCCAGCAACTCTACAGTTTACATAAAACTCCCTGATCTCCTCAGCATGTAGACATCTGTCCTTATTAGAGAAAAGATTCAGCCACCCTTGGTCTTCTACTTTCTTGACCAAGGGTCTCATATCATGCTCCTCCAGGTCACTCAGAATACTGCCTGCTAGTACTTGATACCTAGCAAAGAAGGCTGCCCTGTCAACCTCTTCCTCATCTTCTTTATTTTTCTTCTTGACATTCATCTCACTACCAGTGTCAGAATCATCTGGGTGAACATACTCCCTATCTTTATCACTTTCCACTTTCTCAGTGGCAGTTATCTGCTCCACTTCTTCAAGCTTTTATTTCTTTTTCTTTGCATACTTATCAACCATTTCTACCTGCTGTTTCAAAGCAGACCTAGTGGCTACTCTCCTAAGAGCCACTGGCACAGCAGGTTCATCACCAACTTTATCAACACTCTGAGAGTCTTCATCACTTTCATCAACAAGTCTGCTTGTAGACACAGTTCTTCCCTCTTTCACAAGCCTTCTTCTCTTCCCCTTAATTGGTTTTGTTTCACTCACAATCATCACTTCATCTTCGTTCTCCTCTTCCATCATCTTCTAATCTTCCTCACCAAATTTTCTTTTCACATTCTTCTTTGGGACTTTCACAGCTTTCCTCAACAGCAGTATCTTTCACCCCTGTCTCTTCTTCTTTATTTTCTTAAAATCTGTCCAATCGAGATTTGCATCATCAGCTATAGCAGGAACCGGGGAAGAACCAGGTTCTTTTTCCAATTCTTTAGTAGCTTCAGCAGAACAAGGTCCTTCACATATAGGACCACTCATCACAGCCTCTACTCGTACCTTCTCTAAAGGAGCAGTCTCCGAACTAGGTTCGTCAACTGGGCCTCTTTGAGACTCTACTAAATCTTCCTCTCTCAATTTCTCCGACAGATTTTCAACAACACTTGACCCCACCATTTTGTCTGTGACTTTGGGTACATGAAAGTCGAACCTAGGTTCAAAGGACTCTAAGGTAACCTGCCCTTCTCCCTCTACCACTTTCCCCCTATCAGTTGTAATACTAGGCTCTACATCTTCAACAATTTCATCCATACTTTTAACTAAGATCTCCATACTGACCTTTTCAGGACTAATAATTGAATCTAATGTAGTAGAACTGACTTGAGTAGAATCGGGCCTTACCTCAACTAATTTTGCATCGGAAACCACCGGTGTCGATGCCAGAACAGAGGGTTTTGAGGTGGTTTTCTTGGAAATCTTCTTTCCAACTTTCTTCTGAATTTTTAGGTGTGCCCTAGCGAGTCTTTCAGCAACAGTAGATGCAGTGGGTTTGAGAGAGGAATCTTTGGGGTTGTGGGTTTCTGAGGTTTTAGCCGGAGAGGCAGATGACGATTGTGCTTGAGACATGGTGTGAATTTGAGATATGATTGTGAAAGGAAGGGTTTTCTTGTTTTGAATTTAAGAGAGAGAAGTAGAGAGAATATAGTAGATGTTTTTCTTGTTTCATATGAATAATGGAGGAAGAGAGGGTGAGGATATGTTCAAGTTGATCTAGAGAATAGGCGGCAATGATGATAACGTAAAAGTAGAGCATCTTTTAGAGTTTTGGGAAACCGGGAAAGCTTTAGATTTGACAGTTATGAGAGAGGGTCATAAAGACTTCTAAAGTGAGTGGGGTAGGTTTGAAATTCAAACATGTAACCAAAAGAGGAAATTTTCCTATGATTTTGGGCGGTTACACATACATGGAAGGTTTTATTGATGCACGTTCACGAGTCAATCAATTCTAGTCATAGTACTAACATAAATAGCTATGTATTCCTTATGCTTGCAGTGGTTCCTTCTACTTCCTCATTTTATTCTTTCCTGGGAACTCATTAGAATACTTAAGTAGTACTTAGTTGAACAAGTATACTTAATAAAGTATAACGACAGACTGAACTGTAACAACTTAAAATTTTAAATAGGAAATCGAACACTTAACTAGCCAAACCTTGGGGATCAAGTGCTGGGTCATCCATGTATTTTGGTCATCCCTAACTCCAACATGTTCCTCTCAAATTAAACTTTGTTCAAGGCTTTGGTGAAGATGTCAGCAATTTGATCCTCAGTCCTGCAAGAATTCATGGTGATTAAACCCTTTTCAACATTATCTCTGAGAAAATGATGTCTAATATCAATTTGGCAATGTTCACAGCACGTGTGTTATCACAAAAAATAGGCACGGCTCCACATTTAATCCCAAAGTCCTCCAACTGTTGTTTGATCCACAGCAACTGAGAACAACATGATGCAGCTGCTACATACTCAGCTTTTACAGTAGACAAGGCTACTAAGTTCTACTTCTTAGTAGCCCAAGAAACTAAGCAAGGACCAAGGAAGTGTGTCATCCCTGAAGTGTTTTTCCTGTCCACCAGATGACCTGCATAATCAGCATCAGCAAAACCAATCAATTCAAAAAGTACCACCCCTAGGATACCATAGACATAAATCATGAGTTCCTTTCAAGTATCTCAAAATTCTCTTCACAGCTGTTGGATGAGACTCCTTTGGCTTGGACTGAAATCTAGCACACAGTCCCATACTATACACAATATCCGGTCGACTAGTTGTGAGATAGAGGAGTGAACCTATAATTCCTCTATATTTTAGTCTCATTTGTAGAAGGACCTAGTTCATCCATATCCAGCTTTGTTCCAGGAGCAATAGGAGTAGACATTTCTTTTGCTCCTTCCATGTCGAACTTCTTCAAAAGCTCCTTGACATACTTCTGTTGATGAATCATAGTTCCTTCAGGTGTTTGTTTGATCTGCAATCCTAGGAAGAAATTGAGTTCTCCCATCATGCTTATTTCGAACTCACTGCCCATCAATTCAGCAAATCCATTGTATAACTCCTCATCAGTGGCTCCAAATATAATGTCATCAACGTATACTTGAACCACCAATAAGTCCTTTCCTTTCTTCTGCAGGAACAGTGTGTTGTCGATTCTTCCTCTTGAAAACCCATTTTTAAGCAAGAAACCTGATAACTTCTCATACCAGGCTCTAGGTGCTTTCTTCAACCCATAGAGAGCCTTATCAAGTTTGTATACATGATTAGGAAATTCGCTGTTCAAGAAACCTGGAGGCTGCACCACATAAACTTCTTCATTTAGATATCCATTCAAGAATGCTCTCTTCACATCCATCTGATATAAAGTAAACTCCATATATGTGGCAAAAGCAATCAACATTCTTATGGCTTCCATCCTAGCCACTGGTGCAAAAGTCTCATCATAATCAATTTCTTCCTCTTGGCTGTATCCTTGGACTACCAGTCTAGCTTTGTTTCTTGTCACTATGCCATGTTCATCCAGTTTATTCCTGAACACCCATTTAGTTCCAATGATTGATCTGTCCTTTGGCCTAGGAACTAGATACCAAACTTTGCTTCTCTCAAACTGATGAAGTTCATCCTGCATAGCTAAGACCCAATCTGGATCTTTCAAAGCTTCCTTTACATTCTTAGGTTCCATAGATGATAGGAAGGCAAAGAATGCATAGAAGTTTTTCAGGGCAGATCTAGTCATTATCCCAGTATCTAACTCAGATAACACATTCTCCAGAGGGTGTGAGCTTTGATGTTTCCATGGTCGAGGTTGTATGTGGTGAGAAGAACCTTCAGCATCAGCTTGAATGGGTTCTTCTTGATCATTTGATTCATCGTCCTTATCTGCTGTTCCCCCTGACATATTGACTCCTTGTTCCCTTTGAGTTAGATTTCCATCTGCTTCACAATGTTCCTCCTTTTCCTCTGAGACTTCAGTGTTACCTGCACAATCTTCTCGAGCAAGACCAATAGCCTGATCATCCACTTCCTTTTCAATAATTTCCTTGTCAGACTTATCAAACACCACATGCATGCTCTCCTCCACGGTTTGGGTCCTATTGTTGAACACTTTATATGCCTTGATTTGGATAGAATAACCAAGAAAGATTGCCTCATCACTTCTTCCATCAAATTTTCCTAATGGTTCCTTGTCGTTGTTGAGCATTTACACCCAAAAGGCCTCAGGTGTGCAATATTTGGTTTTCTTCCTCTGAGAAGTTCGTAAGGGGTTTTGTCAAGAATGACCCTTATGGAACACCTGTTCAGCAAGTAACATGCAGTGTTTATAGCTTCAGCCCAGAAGTTTCTTGCAAGACCACTTGATAACAACATGGTTCTTGCCATATCCTCCAAAGACCTGTTCTTTCTATCGACTACTCCATTTTGCTGTGGAGTTCTTGGTGCAGAGAAATTATGATCAATATTATGTTTTGTACAATACTCAGATAAGTTTGCATTTTCGAATTCTGTTCCATGGTCAGATCTAATACTGATCAATTCCAGACTCAACATTTTCTGCACAACTCCAGCCAGTCCTTGAAGCTATCGAAAGCTTCATCTTTGGATGCAAGGAACAAGGTCCAAGTGTACCTTGAGTAATCATAAACAATCACAAATAAAAACCTCTTTCCTCCTCTGTTTCTGACTCTCATTGGTCCACATAGATCCATATGAATCAGCTCCAGTGGCTTTGACGTGCTTACCACCTTTTTGGATTTAAAGGATGATCTCACGTGTTTCCCGTTAACACAAGCATCATACATCTTGATGTCTTCAAATTTCTTGTTTGGCAGCCCACGAACACGCTCCTTCGAAACTAACTTGTTGAGCTGGGACAGACTAGCATGTCCTATCCTTTTGTGCCAGAGCTGGGAATCACTCTCTTGAACATTCAAGCATGTCAAACTATTCTCAGGAAGCGATCCCAGTGATGCTTTGTACACATTATTCACCCTCTTTCCTTTCATGACAATTTCTCCACTCTGTAGGTTCTTCACCGTACAACCTAAAGATGAGAAGCTAACTTCATTTCCTCTATCACATATGTCATACTCGATTTTAGACTCAACTCGGAGCGAGTCGGATTTCGGATCTGACTGGTAACTCGTTTGAGTTCAAGAATTGAAGTCGCCACCTAACATAGATTTCTAAGGCGTATTAGGTCACCTAAGCATCTAAGGACAAGTTAATTATTATACTAGTCTGGTTTCAAAGATTCAACGGGTAAGAAGTCCAAATGACTCGGGGAAGAAGGTGTTAGGCACTTTCCCAAGTGGTTCCTGCCCGAGTCTATATTTTGGGATGTCTTTGCAAAGTTGTGAACACTATCATATGCAATACTAACTTGAATGGAATCAATTAATGAAATCAAATCTATCCATGCAAGTTTAAATAGCACATACACAAATGGGCTTTCAGTTTTACACATGCGACCTATATTTCACGCCTAATCACGTTTTAAGGCCTCTAATATAAATGCCTAACCGCAAATAAGGTTAAATCTGCAAAAGGCATTACAATTCAGCTTATTTATGTAATTTCAACCTTTTAATCAATTTTGCCCAGATAGGCAGTTTTGCAAAAATAGACACCTTTTACAAACAGTTTTAGATTTTATCAAAAACCAAATGGGTGTTGTTTTTAAAACATAATGTTAGCCATTTAGGGTCGGCGTGACTCGTCATTAATTATCGAGCCCTAACCTTAATGGCTATTTTTATTTAGGGGTCAGTTTTTGAAAAGGATATAGGTAAGTGGGTTGTTTTCAAAAGCGGGTTTCACTGAAGCACGTAAATGGAAACAAAGAGATGTCGCACATAGTTATAGGTATAGGCATGCAAATACATGAGTAATTAATAGTATTAGGCTTTAGAAAACATTTATATACTCGTATAGTCGACCCCAATCACTTATACACCCCCTATACAGTATTAGATTAGTGTATAGGAGCTCAAGTAGTTGAAAATCAGTTTAACACATATAAAGGCCATATTTGAAAATATTTTTGGGCTTGGATCATTTATGAAAAGAGGGGCAGCTTTAAGTTTACAGAAAACAGTCTGATTTTGACAGTCATAACACGATTAGCCCTTGTTTAAATAAAATTCTAGATTTCACGTTGAAAGGCATGCTTCAAGTGTTTTAATTGTAAGACCTGTGTAGAGTAGTTAATAAAGCAGTGTTACCGTTCAGAAGTTCCACCCAAAAACATGCAGACTTAAAAAAAACCAATATAGTTTAGTCTTTTACCCAGAGAATGCTATGCAGATTTCAAACCTTCATAATTTTTGAGTGATGCAGCACATAGGAGAGAAAAGTTAAGAGGAGGCTCCTGAATAGCCAATATACATAGCCTAGTAGCTGTGTTCCCTATGTGAAACAAATACAAATAGGGGTCCCAACTGAATATACATGAATGGAACACTAAGGGGGGGGGGGGGGTAGAAAACATGAATTAAGAGCCCTTAGATGACTGGTTCCAGTCCTAGTAATGTCCAGGCTATTAAGGCCCTTTATGCAAAGTCTCCTGCACTTATGAAGGATGGTATGATCCTTTCTGATCATCCTTACAGTTTTCAACAAAGTTAAAGAGAACCAGAAAGATTACAGAGGCAGGATATTTAATAGCAGTTGAGCATGTGCAGTTTAAAAGGAGTACATGCCAAGCAAAATACACATAGACAGATGCAGATATTAGTTAGGAAGTGTAGGTATACCTCTAACAGTGTGAAAATAGAGTGCAAAGAGGGAGAGAGACTGCTTGCAAGAGCCAAGCAGGGAAACTTTTCAGAAGACAAACACAAAGCAGAGGCAGGCCAAGCACAGGAACTAGCAGAAGACTTCACCAAAGAAAACTCCCTCCAGTAATGAAGTTAAAAGAAAAGAGCACTTTTTTATAGAACAGTTTTAAGAGAGGGATTGCATTCAGTTTCTTTTAGTATCTCCGAATATGTAATTCGTGTGCTAGAGTCTGATTTATATAGGTGTAGTATAAGACCTTTTCGAATTTGAAATTGAGTGTAAAAGAGTCACAAATTTGGTAAAACTCAAAGAAGGAAAGAGTGGATTATGCAATCAATCAAAGGGAGTTAATTTCCCATTATATTTTCCATAAATAAAGTCATTTTGAAGATTCACTAGGGTTCTCATCCTAAAATAGGTCAATTAGAGTCCCTAAGTTAAGGTGAAACCAAATCATAGTTAATTATGCTCCCTCCCTTTCAATCCTAACAAAGCCAGATTCAAAAATCAATGTCCTAACTGATTTTAGGCTCGAAAATAGGTTAACAGATTCTGAAAAGATCATATCAATAACCAGAACTAATTCCCCCTTTTGAGTGCCAATTACAAATTCAAATCATGTTCCCATTACATCACTATTCCGATGTCTATCCAAAATAAATTGTACAGTTATCATATTTCAAGAATAGGAAATTATACACACTGTAATGAGTATGAGCTAATCAATTCGAAACTGTTAGGAGCTTCATAATTCACATCTCAATGGAGATAATTAGAGAACCAACTACGAACACATCACATTCAATATGTCAGAATCCCAAAGCAACATTTAACGAATCAGTGACTACTTAAAAGTTAATTAGCAATAGAAATTTTAACTAGTCAGTTCAATCATATGAACACGTTAGCACATAGAAAAATAGGCAAGTTTCAGGCTTCAAACAATCACAGAGGTTCAGAGACAAAAAGGATTAGATTTACCCGTTTCGATATTGAAGTCGGGTCAAATTGACCCGTTCTTAAATCGAGTTTGCATGAAGGTTTCCTTCCTTCTTTGGTGGTAGTGACGCCTTAGGCTTCATTTTAGACACGCTCGAAAACCTCTCCGGCGACAGAAACCTCCATTGACGAGAGGTTAGCTTTGACCTCCGTCGAAACTATAGGGGTTTTGTTGCGGACATTAAGAGGAGGGAGGGGGTGTAATTTGTTTTGGATTTGGCCGGTTTGAATGGCCGGAATCCGGCAATGACAGTAGCGAGGTCAAGTTGAGATGAGAGAGAGAGAGAGAGAGAAGAGGAGTCGGCTGAGTGTGAGAAGTGGAAATGAGGGGATTTTAGGGTTTGGGTAATAAAAATGGAAACTTGATCTTCAACCGTCGGATTGTACACGTGGACGACTGAGATGAAGCCACGTTGGAGATGAGGTGTAAAAAAGAGCTGATGTGTGTAAATGTGATGTGTACTGCATATATATATATATATATGCGTATAAAATGTGTATAAATGTGTGGAAAATTATATAAAAATACTTATAAAATTATAAAAACTAATAGAAGTAATTACTAAAGCCAAATAGTTAAGAAAATCTATTGTTTTAGGTTTTAAAATGATTTCAGTGTCTTCATTAAAACATAAATAATTGTGAAAAATTATGACAAGATATGCAAGTTTGTAAATATGCGGTCGTTCGTGCAAATGCTTCTAAAATAGCCTAATTGGTGTACGTGCATGAGATAATGACTCAGGATAAGAGTGAATGTTGGGTAATTATGTGGTTATCAATGCGATTTTGTCTGGATAATGGCTATCGAAATGGGAGGGACAAAATTAGGTGTCAACAGCTGCCCCTCTTTGCCCGGAGATGATGAAAAAGTCTTCGGGCAAAGACTTTGACAGAACGACTAATTTTGTCACGATTCTAGAGGAGTGCCTAAGACTTACGGGGATTGTCGAGGCATTAGGTCGTAATGTTCGCATTGTCTGAGTGTATGTCCTGCAATAAAGATGAGTCTGCAAAATAATATGTGTATAAGCGAATGTAGCACGTACCTTCCCAACGGGCTGGATTGTCTTTCCAGGATTCTTTACCATACATAGGTGTGTTTGTTACGCTTGACTGTGTGTCCTTTGCTGTGCCAAGTGTTAAATTCGACATCGGGCTGTGTACCCTCAGTCGATGCATTGGGCTGTGTACCCTCCGCAAGGAATTAAAAATGACATCGGGCTATGTACTCTCAGTCGACGCCTTGGGCTGTGTACCCTCTGCTGATTTAAATGAAAAATCGACATCGGGCTGTGTACCCTCAGTTGACGCTTCAGGCTGTGTACCCTCAGCTTATTTAAATGACAAATCGATATCGGGCTGTGCACCCTCAATCGACGCTTCGGTTTGTGTACCCTCAGCTAATTTAAATGAAAAATCGACATTGGGCTGTGTACCCTCAGTCAACGCTTCGGGCTATGTACCCCCAGCTAATTTAAATGACAAATCAACATCGGGCTGTGCACCCTCAGTCGATGCCTCGGGCTGTGTACCCTCAGCTAATTTAAATGACAAATCGATATCGGGCTGTGTACCCTCAATCGATGCTTCGGGCTGTGTACCCTCAGCTAATTTAAATGACAAATCGACATCGGGCTGTGTACCTTCAGTCGATGCTTCAGGCTGTGTACCCTCAGCTAATTTAAATGACAAATCGACATCGGGCAGTGTACCCTCAGTCGACGCCTCGGGCTGTGTACCCTCAGCTAATTTAAATGACGAATCAACATTGGGATATGTACCCTCAGCTAATTTAAATGACAGATCGACATCGGGTTGTGTACGCTCAGTCGACACCATGGGCTATGTACCCTCAGCTTATTTAAATGTAGTAAGAGGAATTGGATAACCTTTGTCGAAACATGTTTTTCATGCGTTGTCGAGTTGCGTATCTTTTGTGCCTGCATCCAAAGAAAGATTGGTGAGTTGTGCGAGGTTAGTTCGGCTTGTGCGTTCTTGGCTTGCTTCCCCTGAGTGCCGGGACCTTGGCCAAGCTGATAGGGATATGTATAAAGTAGTAAATAATGCAAGTGTTTTGAAAAACTTGTATGAGAAAGGAATGAAGTGAAATATTTTATCCCATCGAGTCACGAGTTGCGTTGTGTAAAGCCATAGTTGTCGCTATGGGTGGCTAACGGTCCGGTCCGGTCCGGGAACGGTACCGGCAACCGGTTCCAGGCCAAAAAAAAATTCAAACCGTAAAAAAACGGTCTAACCGGTCCGGACTCCTCCGGTTTAAAAAAATGGAGCCGGATCGGGACCGGCACCGGCGACCGTTAAGCCGGTCGGTCCGGTCCGGTTTAATGGTTTTATTTTATTTTTTTTAGTATTTTTTTATTTAGGTAACGCTACTTCCAATTGAAATTTTTTAACCGATAAGCCACTTTGTAATTTGTTAAGATTATAAATTATTTTGGCATCAACGAAAATTGAAGTAGCATAATAATTTGTTTAGTGTTTATGTAAATTATATTTTTTAATGAAACAAAACAATTATGTAAATTATATTTTTAAAGTTATTAATGTAAAGTAAATAAATAAACACTAAACAACCGTTGATAAATTGATTGTAAAAGAAATACACACAATTTATTGAAAATTCAGGAAATACATAATTGAAATGACAAAAACAAACTAGAAATTGAAAATTACAAAGATACTAAATAAACTAGAAATTCGAAAATACATAATTGAAATGACATAGATATTCCCTTAACCATCTCTTCAAATTTTCAATCACGCGGTATAAAGCCATTTATTCTATCCCATTCGGTCTTGTGGCGTTTTTCTAAGTGTTGCCTAAACTTTTCCGTCCCTCCATTGTAGTTGCCAGTGTAAATTTGCTACTCTTTGTTACAGAGGCTACATTTAGCTTTCTGAGTTTCAGAATCTTTCATAATAAGTTGCCACACTATAGAACGACATCTTCGTTCCGCAGTTCTTGTTTCACTAGGACCGGGAGCAGCGGGAGCTTGATTTTCAGCCATTATAATTATTTGGACTTTGAAAGAAATTTAGAAAATAGCCTTTTGGAGTAATTTGAGAGATAAATTGATAAAAAGTGATGAATTGTGTGATATAATGATGAAATAATAGGGTATATATAGATAAAAATAGGTTAGGGGAGGTATGTGGGGCGTTTGGGGGGGGGGTGATAGGCAAATATAGCCATTTTTGGCCGTTGGCCAACGGCTATATTTGAAAGAGAGCCGTTGGTCCAAACTGCCGGCCCGGTACGGTTCCGGCCCGGCAGTCACCCAAATATATATTTTTTTGTTTTTTTTTGTTTTTCCTTTGTGTTTTATTTAAAGTGGTGGATAATTTGAAAAATATTATAACAAAATATTATCAAGATTTTACTTGTACATATGTTTGGAATGTTTAGTTTATTTCAATGTTTAAAGTTTAAACTTAGAATTAAAAAACTTGTAGTATATTTTTAAACTTTGAACTTTGAAGTAATGAAATTTTTGAAGTGATGATTCAAAGTTCAAACTTTTGAATTAATTTGTTAAGTTCAAAATTCAAACTTTGAATTAATTTTAGAAAAATCAAATTTGAACTAATTTACAAACTAGTAATTAATTGTAGTATTTTTGCGCAAACTATAAATTAAAAATAAAAAGTAAGAAGACAATAGTTGTGATTGAATTCCAAGACTTGGAGCAATTTTATTGAATTGTTTAAGACATAAGTAGTGCAACACATACTACAATAGCTAAACTTTCAAACTTGTAATTTCAAAATTCTTATTTAGAAAATTACATTCTTTTAAACATATTAGCTAGTTTCTTGAGGATAGTTGTAGGCTTTTCTTTAGGAACTGGCCGTTGTTGTTCTTGTTCTTCTTCTTCATTGCCAGTTTGACTCCCTTCACTTGTTCCGTCGCTCAAAATTTGATCGAGATATGCTTTGCCTTTTTGCTTAGTAAGTTCTGGTAGACCAAAGTTTCTTCGCTCTGCTCTGATCCAATCCCTGAATAAAACTCCTGTCTCCATTGCCTCCTCCTTCAACGAATATCCGTGATCTCCAATTTGAAATCTTCCTTAGCTAAAAGCGCTTTCCGATGCAACTGATGAAGCTTGAATTGTTAATATATCCCGGGCCAGTTTTGAAAGAATTGGAAATTGCGATTCTTGATTCTTCCAATAATCCAACAAATGATGAGTTCCAAAGTTGTTAAGTTTCTTTAGATATTGAATTAAGTTCACTTGGAACTCGCAATATTCCTCCCCATACTCGTCCTGTTCTGAAAGCAACTTTTCATCAAATCCCCCAAAAGTGCTCATCCCCACCTGTGAAGAACTTTGCCCGGTGGATTGTATTGGTTCCGTTGGTGTAGCAGTGTCTGCCCAAGCTCTATACTTTGCAAAAACAGCCACGGTATCTGCATAAACTTTAGAAATAGCCTCTTCTACACTTGGATACTTGTTAGTAGCAATTTCAGTAGGAGTAATTTCTAAATTTGCATATATTTCTCTAACAAGTCGTTCAGTTAACTTAATTTTAAAAGCAGGATGCAACACAGATGCATTGTAAAAAAGAGGAGGAATTGGAAAAAAATATTTTCTAAATTTCCCAATCATTCTCTCTACAGCCGGTTTGTAAATTGCATATTGCTTATATAATTTCAATAATTCCGATATTCCAGCTATATAATATAACATGGTAGGAGTAGATGGATAATATTGACCGGAAAATTCTAAAGTAGCTTGATAAAACTTTTGTAAAAACTGAAGAAGATGTTGAACAAGTTGCCTATCCTCATCTTTAAGGTGATAGATTTCCATAAAATGTTTATTATACATTTGAGAAATAGGCACTATATATTCATAAGCGACAGTCAATGCATCATATAATGTGTTCCACCTAGTACAAACTTCCTTTGGGACTCTCCTAATTGTCATTCCTAATTCTATACATTTTCTTTCCCATTTTCTTCTTCTTTCTTGGTTTTTATTTCTAAAAATATAAGTAATAGCTATTTGCACCTTACTGATAATGTCGTTAAACAAGTCAAGACCATCTTTTACTACTAAGTTGTAAATATGACATGCACACCTAACATGAAAAAATTCCGCAAAAGGGGGGTTCAAAATAGGTATCAAGTTCCTAAGTGCATCTGTGTTGTTTGTAGTATTATCTACCGTAATACTAAAAACTTTGTTAGTTAAACAGTACGTACGACAAATTGATGAAACTTTATTACAAATATAATTTCCCGTGTGTGGTTCATCAACAACTTTATAAGCAATAATACGTTTTTGAAATACCCAATCAGGATCTATCCAATGAACAGCAACAGCAATATAATCACATCCATTAGTAGAACGACCCATATCCGTAGTAAGACATACTCTAGTGTCAAAGTTATCAAACATATATCGCAAATAATCCTGATATTCATTCTTAAATTTAATAATATTATTTTTAACAGTAGTTCTTGGAAAACCTTTAAATGAGGGATTATATATAAACTGAACATAACGAACAAAGCCAGTAGAAGAAGGAAAACTATAAGGTAAACCCTCGAGGGCAACTAGTTTAGCAATAGCTTCCCTATCCTTTTGTTTATCATAAGTAAGAAGCCCTCCTGTTGTTTGGTTAATTCTTGTTTGGGTACCCGAAGATTCATCATGCGCTACTCCCCCATGTTCGGTCCCTAAATATATACCACCCGCCCGCATTGACCATTCTTTAGGATGTTTCTTTTGTAAGTGGGCCCTAATTTTACCCGTCCCACCCTCATTACCCCCAGTTTTAAAAACCCACTCCTTTTCACAAGTCCCACATACGGCCGTCTGCGATTGAACATTCTTTGTTGCAAATTCCTACACCTCAGATCTATCCTTACGTTTAACCAGTATTCTAGTAGGAGGTACAGGAGGCAAGTCAGACTGAACTTCGGGTGGACTAGCTTGAAATTCAGGTGTTTCTTCTAAATTAACCCCGCTTTGATTCCTATATTGTATTTCTAACATTTCATGATCAAGTATATTATTAGCGCTAATATCATGATAATATTGAGAATCATCTATGTGGGTGAACTGACTAGAACTACCAGCAATTTCTCTACCCCTATTTCCCCTACGACCACGTGCCCGCCCCCCACCACTAGTTCCAATTGAACCTCTTTGAGACATAATAATAGCAAATAAAATAAATATATGACAAAAAAAATTATAAAAGAGTAGAAGTAGGAACGACCAACCAAATATAACCATATAATTGAGGTGAAGTTGAAACTTGAGCCTTCACTTCAATTAATTAGTTGAATACTTGATAATCGAAACATTTCAAAAATAGCCAAATTGATATTTCAACCAAGTAGCACCTCCAATTGACCCAATACTTGATATTTGTAAACTTCACCAAATAGCCAAATATAACTTTGATAGCAATTCCAATTAGAACTTGATAAAGTAGCCAGATTATAAACTTTTAACAAATAGCCAAAGTAGAATAATAGCAATATCGTAGAAAATTTGAGAGAATTGGAAGATTTGTGTGAAAAATATGATGAAACAATGGGGGTATTTATAGAAAAAAATAGTTAGGGGTGGTAAGGGGGGGGGGTCAAAATGGCTGTTTTTGGCCGTTGGACAACGGCTAGGGGGTCAAAAGAGCCGTTTCCGACGGCTAGTTAACGGCTGAAAATGTGACTTTTCCTTTTTTTTTTTGGACCGGTCCGGTCCGGTCCGACCGGTTCTAGTCCGACTCGGTCCGACCGGTTCCGGTCCATTTTTTTTACCGGTCCATCCATTTTTTTTGGGCACCGTTTCGGAAACTAGGTCGGGGGGCCAATAAGGGGTAACGGTTCGGTCTCAACCGGTCCGAGCCGATCGGAGCCGGTTTCCGGCCCGGTCCGGTCGAAACCGAGCCGTTTGCCACCCTTAGTTGTCGCTCTTCATGTTGCTCCAAACTCTATCAAATGAATTTTGAGGGCGACCTTAAAATTCTGCCCCAGTTTGCGTTTGAAATTTTTGAGAGGGTCTCAAAAATTTCTGCCCCAGTGTCAACTATGTTTGTCCTTTAGGAATTTTTGAGAGTTTCTCGAAAATTCTGCCCCAATGTTTGCTTTATGGGAAAATAAAACTTTTGTATTTATGCGACCGAACTTTGAGTAGGTTGCCTACGTATCTCACTTGGGGAATCAGGTCATAACGTAGTTCAAATTACATGATGTATTGCAGAATGACGACATCACTAACCAGTACAAGCTCTTATACATAGTATCTTTTGACGGCGTCTGAGTTGATTGGTTTCGGCCAAACTTCTCCGTCCATTTCTGCCAGTTGTCACGACCCTTTTTCAACTTAAAAGAAATACTAATTGTTTTAAAAAGGATCTGTGACGGGTGTTAAAAGGTACACAATTATTAAGAGATTTTCGGAGTCGCCACTTGACAAGTTAAAGGTGTGCCAAGTCACCAAAGTGGTGTACCTAGAACACCTATGACTCGTAAATGGTCTGCGTCAGAGTTCCGGGTAAGGATCTCGGTTGACTCGCGGGAAGGTGTTAGGCACCCTCGAGTCCTGTGCCAAGCACAGTTGCTTTTGTTGACGCATTTCGACTCTTTGAATTTGTTTCTTATATTTTGCCTTGATCTTGTTACGCTTCAATTTATTATTAATTTTTTTTTTTTTTTTTTTTTTTTTTTTTTTACCGTTTGACAATTGAAAACTCCAATCGAATATAATCGCGCGAGAACTTCACTCGTTCGAAATCTTTCGACTTAAATCAATTAAATCGCGCAGGTACTTCACCCGTTCGAAATCTGTTGACTTAAATGAGTTTCAAGTGAACAGTCGACTTATTATTTGTTTAAACTTGTTTCGGCCTAATACTCGCTAAACCGTATTTCGGCCTAATACTTAGCCTAACCGTGTTGTTTTGGCATAGTTATCAATCTGCTATGTTCATTTAGTGTTTTGATTAACACTTGTTGTAATAACTTATTTAATAATAGTTCAATACCAAGGAAACCTCAATGAAGTCATGTTTGTCTTGATTCTAGAATTAGTTAAACCACAATTGGTTAGTTCAATTATCTTGTTAACGAGTTGTTGACGAATTTCAACGTTCTGCACCAAACTTTCGATCGTAATTTTTGCAAGGACGTCCTAGTTTACTATCAGTTTCAGCTTGTGACCATCTTTTCGTATGGCTTCTTATCTGCTTTTAACAAATTTATTTAGTAGGCCTAGCATTTTCCTAATCCCAAAATTGAACAAAATTTAGCACTTGCATTTTTCTTTCAGATTCTTTGTCTAATTTTAACAAGAAAGATCAAATCCAACATCAACAAACCATATTTACACCAAAGTGAACTCACACACTTTATGAGTTCTTTCAATTTTCATTCACAGAACAAAACAAATTTGCAAGGAACATTAACATAATGAAGCTGAAATTTTCAAGCCATAGTTCTCAAGTAGACTCTAAACATGATCATACATAGCTTAAAGACAACAAAAAAAATGCTTCAAACGAAAAGCAAAGCAGAGAAAATACCTGGTGAGCAAATGCTCTTTAAGCTCAAACAATGATCCACTAGCTAAACCAGCAATGAGACTTTCCAAATCAACAGCAACAGAAGCAAACCAGCCCCTTACTCTCTCCCTAAGACTCCAAATTTAAACCTCCAGACTCTCTTTCAACTCTCAAGTATCTTGCACCCTTTTCTTTGCTCTCATTTTCCTCTCTTTTTCTCCAAATTGCAGATCTGTTTTCAAGTTTGTAGAGAGTGGAGAGGTGATTTTTTTTTTCAGATCTTCCTTTGTTCTCTAGGGTGAAAAATGAGGGAGTCTCCTCAGATCTACTCTTTTCTTAGAGTAGTCAATATTCAGATCCCTTCCCCCTCCTAAAGTGAAAGAACAAAGCCTTTATATAGGCTAAGAAAAAGGATGGAGTGTAGACAAGGGTGAAAGCTACATCTTGATACAATCCCCCAAAAATTTAATGTCAAAACAAGCATGCTTCACTAGCTAACAAAAAAGGGCAGAGCATCTTTTTCTTTTGCTGCCATACTTGTCTTATTGTTTGACTTTGGCCTCCCCTTTTTTTTAAAAAAAAAAAAAATAAGAATCTGGTATTTCAACTTAAAGACCTTCCCCAAAACATTTTCTGCCCAACTCTTGGCCCTTTTTAATGGAATCCGAGCCCAAACAAACCCTTTTAACTAGACACAGCCCCTTCCCAGGTCAAATAACATTAATCCTAAATCCTGGTTAAGAGGACTCAATGGCTCATTAAGCAAATCAGACCACAATTACACTAAGATTGTGTTCTGGACAGCTCCTAAACATTTCAACTATGGATCAGAGCCCTTCTAACTTTCAATCATAGTTGCTCACCCTATACATACAAGACTAAAACCAGGACTAAAACATATGTCAAAGTTTCGACCAAACCACAGGAAACACATCACAGACTCTCAATCGAATACATACTTAAACAATGAATTTCCGACACATACATCCAAACGAACTTGAGAACACATCATAGCCACATAATCCATTGCATATGAATTTACCCAAACAATCGATTGACTAACAGATTATGAAAACATGCTTATTCGAATTAATTCACATGAACCATTGAGAAGCTTGTTCAAACACGCACATTCTTTCCATCCACTAATTAACAAAAGCTAAAATAAGCTGAACATACAAAACAACATTCATTTGCAACTCACATAGTCACATGTATAAGCTGAAACTACAAGTTCATGTAAACTAACAAAATGCCTTCAATTTCATGCTAAGTCAAATCTGTAACAGTTAAGATAATAGTAGAAGAGAAGGGGAAAGTGGAGGGGATTTTCTTCTAACCCGTCTAAGCCAAAGCCAAATGCCAAAATCTAATGCCACGAACACAATCAAGTCGCCGAAGCCACTGCTCCAATACCACTGTAACACCATCACCCCACTGCCTCGCCTTGCCACTGCCTCATACACGAGCATGAACAACCCCCTCGAGCCATCACGAACTCGATTGCAGCGGCTTCCAAACAAATCAACCAAACGCCTCGCCAAACCATCGTCATATCACCACCACAAAACATCATCGCCACAGCCTTATTGTTTCCACGAAGCCAAAGCAAACAAACACCTTGCTGCGGCAAATTTCCACCACGACCAATCCACCCAAAGCCACACATTTACCACCATAACAGCCTTAGAACTATTACCACACGTCACTGAATCATCACTACCATCAAGTTCAACAGCTCGACACCAAAACACACCAAGCTTCCATTTTCCCTTCACAACATCACCACCCCCTGAATGCCGCTGCACCTCGACGAGACAACACAAACACCATGGCAGCGGTGGAACTAAAGAATAGGGGAAAACGTGACAACGAAGAAAAAGGGGAAAACTTTAGGAGGTTCATGAGAAAATACCTTCATAGACGTGTTGAGACAACTGAATGGAGGTCACTGAGGTGAGAGTCGCCGGAGGTGGTCGCCGGAGTTGAGAATCGGCGACCTTGAGTCCCGATCTGTTGCGGATTAGTAAGAATTTGGGGAGGGTAGGCTCAGATCGGGGATGAGGAGGTTGTGACGAATCAGGGGAAGTATAATTTGGTCGGAGGGAATGGAGGATGACGGCGGAGCACGGCGGTCCAGCGGCGACGGGTGAAGAATTGGACAGATCTTTTTCTTTGTCTCTATTGATTTTTGGCGTATGGGGGAAATTAGGAGAAATTTAGAATTACAAGGGAGATGGACTGGACCGGGTTCTGGGTCGGGTTGAGATTGATTTGGGCTGGCCTTTTCATTGAATGAATTGGATATTAGCCCAATGGCTATTAACCCATAGCTTAACTTTACTTAATTAAATTACAAACTAAATAGTTAAACCAAAATTCACACAATTCTAATCACACAAATATACTCACGACAACAATTAGATAGACAAAGATCAAGAAAATATTTTATGTAAGTTTTTATAGCATCTTTTTTTAATTAAGTAAATAGCTACATAAAATGACAAAAAATCTAGAAAGATTACACAAAAGTCCAATAAAAATATCAATGGCTATTTTTGAGCAATTTTTTAAGAATTCGTGCCAAAATTAGGTGATTACACCAGTATCAGTGCTCTTCCATTCAGAACTCGGTGAACCATGTACGACCCTTTCCAATTTGGTGCAAACTTGCCTTTTCCTTCTTCTTGATTGGGAAATATCTTCTTCAGTACTAATTACCCAGGTTCAAAGGATCTCTCTCGAAATTTCTTGTTAAATGCTTTGGTCATCTCATCTGATATAATTGCCCATGACACACTGCATTTAGTCTCTTACCGTCGATGAGGGCCAATTGTTCCATTCTTCCTTTGATCCATTCAGCATCTTTCAGCTGTGTCTCTTGGATGATCTTTAGGGACGGTATCTCAACTTCTGCTGGTATCATTGCCTCGGTGCCATACACTAGCAAGTAAGGAGTAGCCCCTGTTGATGTTCTCATTGTGGTGCGGTACCTTAACAGAGGATAGGGTAGGTTCTCGTGCCATTGCTTTGAATTGTCTGTCATTCTGCGCAATATCCTCTTGATGTTTTTATTGGCCGCCTCGACCGCACAATTCATTTGGGGTCTATATGCGGTGGAATTGTGGTGCTTGATCTTGAAAACCTCGCAGGTTGCTTTCATTAGGTCACTATTGAGATTGGACCTATTGTCAGTGATGATGGATTTAGGAATGCCAAATCGACAGATCATTTTGTCACGGACAAAGTCTGACACCACTTTCTTTGTCACTGACTTGTAAGATGCAGCTTCTACCCATTTGGTAAAATAATCAATGGCTACCAATATGAAACGATGTCCATTGGAAGCGGCTGGCTCGATGGGTCCTATGACATCCATCCCCCAGGCAGCGAAAGGCCAGGGCGATCCCATGATATTCAATTCATTAGGAGGCACTCGAATCATATCTCCGTGGAGTTGGCATTGGTGACATTTCTTTGCGTGCCTTATGCAATTATGCTCCATTGTCATCCAGAAATAGCCGGCCCTCAAAATCTTCTCTGCAAGCACGAAACGGTTCATATGTGGGCCGCACGTCCTAGAGTGTATTTCTTCCAACAACTTAGCAGCTTCTTTGGCGTCCACACATCTCAGCAATCCCAGATCAGGTGTCCTTTTATATAAGACTTCTCCGTTCAAAAAGAAACCATTTGCTAATCTCCTTAACGTCTTCTTTTGGAGACTTGTAACCCTTTGATGTCATAGAACCAAGGTTGTCCGTCTGATTCTTCTTCTACATGATAGCAATATGCTGGCTGCTTCCTCACCGTAACGGGTATTGAGTCAATGTAGTTCTTGTCGAGGTGTTTCATCATGGAGGATATGGTAGCTAAAGCATCCGGGAACTTATTTTGCAGCCTGGGTAGATGCCGGAACTCTATCTTGGTGAATCTTTGCTTCAACTCTTTTATGCACTCGAGGTATGGCAATATCTTGGAGTTTTTTGCTGTCCATTCTCCTTGGACTTGGTGAATCAGCAGGTCGGAATCTCCAATTGCCAGCAACTCTTGTATGTTCATGTCTACTGCATTCTAAGACCCAAGATGCAAGCTTCATACTCCGCCATGTTGTTGGTGCAAGGAAACCTCAATTTGGCTGTGACAGGATAATGTTGACCAGTCTTCGAAACTAACACTGCCCCAATGCCGACTCTTTTGAAATTCACTGCTCCATCGAAGAATAGCCTCCAACCATCATACTCTTCGGTGATATCTTCTCCTACGAACATGACTTCTTCGTCGGGGAAATAGGTGTACAGTGGCTCATAGTCATCTCCCACTGGATTCTCGGCCATATGATCAGCCAGGGCCTGAGCTTTCACCACCTTTTGAGTGACAAAAGTGATGTCGAATTCACTGAGCAGCATTTGCCATTTAGCCAATTTTCCAGTAGGCATTTGTTTTTGGAAAATATACTTGAGAGGGTCCATCCTTGATATCAGCAGCGTTGAGTAGGATGTCAAGTAGTGCCTCAGCTTTTGTGCTATCCAAGTCAGCGCACAGCACGTGCATTCAAGTAATGTGTACTTGGCCTCGTAGGGAGTGAATTTCTTGCTCAGATAGTATATTGCTTGCTCCCTTCTTTCGGTTGAATCATGGTACCCCAATACACACCCGAATACCGAATCTACCACAGACAGGTATAATATCAAAGATCGCCCAGGCTCGGGTGGAACCAGTACAGGCGGGCAAGACAAGTACTGCTTTATCCGATCAAATGCTTTTGGACAGTCCTCCATCCACTCGATCGCTGTGTCTTTCTTCAGTAGTTTAATGATTGGTTCGCAGATGACAGTGGATTATGCTATGAACCGGCTGATGTAGTTGAGCCTTCCCAGGAAGCTCATGACCTCTTTCTTGCTTTTTGGTGGCGGCAATTCTTTGATGGCTTTGATCTTGGATGGATCCAGCTCGATACCCCTTCTACTTACGATGAAACCCAGAAGCTTCCCTGTTGGAACACCAAAAGCACACTTTGCTGGATTTAGCTTCAAATTATACTTTTGCAAGCGATTGAAAAACTTGCGCAAGTTGTCAAGGTGCTCTGAACTCTTCTTTGATTTGATGATCACATCATCTATGTAGACTTCAATTTCTTTGTGCATCAAGTCATGGAACATAGTTGTCATTTCCCTCATGTAAGTTGCCCCAACATTCTTCAACCCAAACGGCATAACCTTGTAGCAATAAGTTTCCTAATATGTGGTGAAAACTGTCTTCTCGGCATCCTCCTCGTCCATGAGCACTTGATGGTAGCTGGCAAAACAATCCACGAAAGGTTGTAGTTCATGTTTCGCGCAATTGTCAATTAGGATGTGTATATTCGGCAGAGGAAAATCATCTTTTGGGCTTGCTCTATTCAGATCCCTGTAATCCACACAAACTCGGAGTTTCCCATCTTTCTTCGGCACTGGGATAATGTTAGCTAACCAAGTTGGGTATTTAACTGTTTTCAAGATTCCTGCATTGAGCTGCTTGGTTACCTCCTCCCCAATCTTCAACAGAACCGACGACTTGAAAGTTTGGGCTTTTTGTTTGACTAGCGGAAACCCAAATTGATGGGTAATTTATGAGCTACCACATCCGTGCTTATGCCAGTCATGTCATCATACGACCAAGCAAATACATCCTCATATTCCTTAAGAAACTCAGTATACCGCTTTTTATCTTCGGTGGTGAGGTGCACACTAATCCTTGTCTGTTTCATAGTTTCTTCATCTCCTAGATTTACCACCTCAGTTTCCTCTAGGTTTGGCTTAGGCTTATTTTCAAATATTTCAATTTCCTCTTGTATGGTTCCATCAAAATCGTCATAATCAAACTCAGTTTCCTCAAGCTCTATTGTTTCATTACATGTTGCGGTTGTGGACTCAATGGAATTATTAATTTGAATGCTGAAAAATAAAATATTGTAAAATTAAAAGATTAAAACAAAAGTCAAAAGGGAAATGGTGCGATATTTTATTTATTAATCCTTGCAAAACAAAGTTTGTAGGGAGACATGTGAAACAGGAAAGAAATGCAAATTCCACGACTCAAGATCGGATTTTTTTAGAAAATATGAAATAAATTCTATCCTCTGCTCTACCAAGGTCCACGGTAAGCTCGGGTTCCGTTGCTGATCCAATTGTTCAATGTAGCTCCAGATCCAGCTTTTGTCAACCCAGGAGGTTCAACATGTTCTTCCAGGATCACACATCAGTCTTCATCAGATACGAACAGATTTTGTACTCTTGCCAGCAAGTCCTCTTCAGCGTCAGCTATCTTTGGCTCAACTCCTTGCGCTGCAGATACCTCCCCCTTTTGGCCATCCAAGTATCCAGACGAGACGAAAATATGTAGGAGAGTCTTGGTGCTTTTCTTGTAGAATTTGAAGTCCAGTGATGCGTATTCCATGCTCTTCTCATAAGTCACAATGTACCCTATGCCAGCTTTCTCATTGTCGGGCCTCATCACAATTTGAATTGGCTTGATCACGCCATCTGGGTTCTTGCCCAAACCTTTGCTAGGTCCATAGCCTTGCTTTATTATGATGCCTACAACCCAGTCTCCAGGCCATTTTGCAGGTTGTGGGAGTACATATGACTCTTCGATCACCACCTCCATAGGTTCGTGCTTTAGTTAGCCACACTTGCTTCCCTTTGTTTCTTCAGAGATGCGCTTCCAATTGGGACGAGCATTAGGTGAGTACATTGGTCGCTTCTTTGTCTTAGCTGGTAAGGTCTCACAAAATTCCCGTGAGGGCGCACCCCAATCATATATGACTGGTTCCCAAACTAAGTTTATCCCTTCATAGCCTTTGCCTTGGCCATCCCAGTAGGTGCTATAAAAGCTTCTCTTCCTTTCTTCAATCCCAGGCGGTGTGTTGACCAATTTAGGAGTGAAATATGCAGTATAACCTCCTTGGACCGCGTCTGTGATGTTCCAACCCTTGTTGTAGTTTTTGCAACGTCCCCCTCGAGTAACTTGCACTGCTCCCACGAGCTCTACAGTATAGAAAGTTTGCCCATCAGGAGCATTCCCTTCAATTGCTGGTATGGTTTGTTCATTGTAAATGGAGTTGTTCCCTTCACCAAACACTACCACCTCTTTGTGGTCCCATTCAAACTTCACTGTTTGGTGCAATGTAGAAGGCACTGCTCCAGCCATATGAATCCAAGGTCTTCCCAGTAGCAGGTTATAAGAAGCAGAGATATCCATAACATGAAACTTGGCAGTGGACTCTACGGGACCGACCATGATGGTTAAGTCGATTTCCCCAATGGTGCTTCTTTGCGATCCATCGAACGCTTTCACTTTCATGTCGCTTTATCTTATCTTGGTTTGATCAATTCCCATTCTTTTTAGAGTGATGAATGGGCATATGTTCAAGCTGGAACCTCCATCGATCAAAACTCTTCATACGAACCAGTCTTTGCATTTGATAGTGACGTGCAAAGCCTTGTTGTGGCTCAATCCTTCAGGTGGCAGCTCATCTTCATGAAAAGCGATTCGGTTGGCCTCCATGACTTGTCCGACCATGCTAGCCAGGTTTTCAACTGAGGTATCCACCAGAACATGTGCTTCATCCAACACTTTCATCAAAGCATTTCGGTGGCTCTCCGACTTGAGTAGTAAAGCTAAGACAGAGATTTGCGCGGGAGTCTTTCCAAGAGTTCAACCACGGAGTATTCCTTTGCTTGTACTTTCTTCCACAATTCTTCAGACTCCTCCTCGCTGATGCCTCGTCTACCTTGAACAAGATGTTCGGGAGTATAAATCTTCTCACTCGTAGTCATCCCTTGTGCAGCAACAATCTCAACTATTGATTTGTTCTTCTTCTCCATTTCATAGTCCCATGGTACCGCCTTGTCACTATACGGGGGAACTACATCAACATAGAATTTTGGAGCCACTTATACCTCGATGGGCTTTGTTGCCGTAGAAGCTTGAGCAACAGAAGCAAACGCTGGTATGTCTCCCTTTGCTTTAACAATGGTTCCCTCCAGGTTGCATTCTTCATCTAACTTGATCAGATTCGCCCTATTGTCTCCGTGGTTAGGCAGGGGATTGTTGTGCACATTTGGAGTTTTCAAGTGTATCACCTTTTGATCGATCAAGTTTTGTATCTTATCTCTTAGGGCATAGCACTTTTCAGTGTCGTGACCAGGTCCCCCAGAGTATTAGGCACAGGTTTTGGTTTGGTCAAAGTAGGGTGTCATCTTATCAGGCGTTTTGAATGGTACGGGTTGTATATGGTCGGCTGCTTTGGTCTCTCGAACAACTGAGTGCGGGATTCGGCCAATGGGGTATAGTTTCTTTTGGGTCTTGGGTTGTTGTTGGCGTGAGGCCTTGGTGGATAGGCATTAGTGTTTCGGTAGTTAGGGCTTTGTGGGTATGGTGGTCTTTGTGGTGGTGGGTTTTGGAACACAGGCTGAGTATTGTAGACTGGGTAGGTGGATGTGGGTGGAATGTATGTGTATGATGGATGAGGTATTTGGTAGTAGTGGTTGTGGGTAGGGGAATGATCGAGTGATGCAGCCACAAAAGAGACATTGTCCTTCTTCTTTCTTGATGTAGCGGTGTTTCCAGTTTGTAGGGCTTTGTTAGTGGCTTGTAGTGCAGGTAAGCTAACGATCCTACCAGTCTTTAATCCATCTTCAACCATATCTCCAATCTTGATCAAGTCTCCAAACTTCTTGTCTTGCAGATTCAACATCTTGTCAAAATAGACGTCTTCTTGTATACGGATAAAGGTTGCCACGATCTCGGCATCTTCCATAGGAGGTCGGACTCTAGCGGCTTCAGCTCTCTACCTAGTTGCGAATTCTCTGAAGGTCTCGGTGGGCTTCTTCTTCAGTTTCTCTAAATAAAACCGATCGGGCATGGCATCAGTGTTGTGCCCAAAACTGTCAAGGAAGTCCTCAACCATTGCTTCCCAGCTCGTCCACTTCTTTGTTTGTTGCTTTGAGTACCATACCAGTGCATCTCCGGTCAGACTGCGGTTGAACAATTGCATGCGGATCTTTTCATCATGTCCAACCCCAACCAACTTGTCACAATAAGATTTCAGTGAGCCATCGGGTCACCACTGCTGTCAAACATATTGAACTTGGGCGTCTTATAGCCTTCGGGCAGCTTCAAGTCAGGGTACATGCAGAGATCCTCATAAGGTAACCCTCGGGTTCCTTTGGTGCCTTGGAATTGCTTGAACTTCTCTACCAACCATTGGACTTGCTCCTTGGTATTGTCTGAGTCTTCCTTGGTCCATGCATACATGTCATGATCTTTGGTGGGTGATGCAATGTTTTTGTTTCAATAATGAAAGGGGGTAAGTTGTTTTGCGGTGCTTTTGGTTGTGCAGTGTAGGTAGGGTAAGGAATGTCTTTTTCAGGGAATAGTGGATCTTTGCCGTGAGGGCGGGTGGTTTTGTTTGGTTCAATGATCTCATCAGCACGGGCAAGAGGGACCCTATTCTCCAACTCAAACAACCTCTGTTCCAACTTAGCATAGACTTCATAGGCAACCACACCTTGCTTTTCAGGAGTTCCATTTCCAACTTTGTCAAACTCAGCCATGATATTACGTCTCGTCCTTGTCCTCGTAGGTAAAGGGGAGGTGTTGGGATTGATCCTCTGGATCTCAACTGATATTGCGGCGCGACCAGAATGTACAAACCATACTTTGAGGGACTTGGGGCTCTCTAACACATCAAAAACAAAGGAAAGAAATGTGAGTATACGTTAGTTTTAATAAAATCGCGTCCTATCATGCATGGGACCTCTTTTGTGCCAGAGGTAGGCTTATCGAAGATTCGAAGTAATGTTTGCACCAAACACGTCATTTCGTTTGCATAAACATAATCAACACAAGCCTAAAAACCCGAAATAACGAAATTTTATTTGATTTACTTGGCTTTATTACAACTACTAATTTTAGACAACGACTCGACTAAACAGAAAACAACGGCAAAATAAGAGACGACTCGACTCAAGACGACCAGACTATGGGCCAAGCAAAGAGGTTTCGGATCAAGCATCAGCTCCAGCGTCTTCTTTCTCCTTCTTCTCTTTGGCTTCTTCCTTATGTTTGTGGACTAGACTTATGGGTGGAGGAGCGGTGAACATCTCCATCAGATCCTTCCCATCTTGCATGTCTTCAGAGCTTTTGTGAAGAATTCGCAGATTTCTATCCCCATTGCTTCATTTTCTTCCAATGGCACTGCCTTAAAATACTCTCCACTACAATAGAAAGAAATAGGAAGAACCACACACCATCCAGATTATTTAGTTTACCTTGGTCGAACTCGTGTCACAGTTTCTTGTACTTTTCAGTGACACTCGGAGCTTTGGTTTTCCTTTTCAACGTAGTCTTTGATCAGGAACCTCTCCCTATCTTCACTGAGCCATTGAGGATAAGCTAGAGTAGCTACGTGGTTCACTCTACTGTCTCGGCCACGACAAAATTTCATACTGAGCTTTTTTTCCCACATTGTCAATATAGTACCAACCATCGGATGCTTAATGTCCTTTATGTCCACGTTGAAGCTTCTCCCTTCAGTCAACTGCGGAGTTTTCTGTGTCATTCCTATTTGTCGAAGGATTCTTAGAGGAATATAGTGATGAGTTCCTCAGAATCCAATCAATGTCAGGAAAGTGATGTCTTGACCTTGTATGGAAATAATGAAGCCAGCACAGTTTTCAATCACCTATTGTACTTCTTGCAACTCCTCAAGGTTGGTATACTATCTTGCATGTCTACAAGGGTCCTCCCATGCTGCTGTTCCAGCCATGCGGGTGCTATGTGAGCAGGATCCCTCCTTTCCATGACAGTTTTGGTGCTACTGGGCTGATAGGGACACTGTGCAAATGCTCAATTAACCATATTTGCAAGCAAAAGATTGCATCCTTCGAAAAAGTCTCCTCCTCTTCTACATTTGGTTAGAGCCCTATAAACTTCCCCCAGAATCATTGGACCCAAGCTTACTTGACGCTTGTGAGCACCCTTGTGTAATCCCTCTACTACTCTTCCCAACCTTATGTCGATCTTTTCCTTCCTTCTCGGGGAAAACCATGCTTCCTAGAAAAGCAACGATGAAAGCATTAGATTCAGTCCACTCCCAATCCGGGATTTCCGATGCCCCAGTCCACTCATGCCTAAGCGTTGGATCTCCAAATCTAGAATGCAAGTACTCTAAGGTGAATTTTCCATCATGCACTCCCTCGACGTATGGATTATAAGGAGCGCCCAACAGTTCAATGAACTCCTTAGGATCCACGTCTCGGGGATAAATCATAGTCTCGAGCCCAGGCTCTAACCCTGCTAGTCCTCTAAATTCTTCCGACATGGGTGCCAACTCCAAGCCGTTGAAATAAAACACCGCCCTTTTGTAGTCCCAGAAAATGTGTAGCAGCTTCGACCAAACCAGGCATGGCAGTGTAGGCCTTGAGAGCCACCAGCTCTCCCAACACCTTTTGAACGTTAGCCTTACTAACAACAACCAGATCTTCCCACTACAGTCTAATCAAGTGAGGAGGTCGGGAAACAATCTCGAATTGAAGTGTACCTCTCGCAGCCATAGTCTGAAAACAAAACGAAAAAGTAAAGACCAAAATATTCTTATAGTCTTGATCATGTTTAAGCAGACGATCAATATCTTGTGCAAATGTTTGTTCGAATCCATGCAAAGATGCAATTTTATCATTTTTTTCGGGTTAGGAAACCTTTTCGACATTTGGACGTAGGCTTACTAATGGACTATTACGTGCCAAGGACGTACAACCTTCCTAAGTTTGTCATGATGCAAAGAAAATAAATACGCATTTTGTTGCCAACTATTCTCATAAATTCCCAAATCTATTTTGAAATTCAGTACATGATGACTTTTTAGAAATAAAAATACAAAAAAAATTAAAACGACACTTTGACTAGGCAACACGCTCCTACTCCAGCCTGGCCCTCTTTGCTTCTCGTGTAATATCCTTGACTTCTTCCATAGCTTTGGTTAAGTATCCCTATGCCGTCACTAAGTGTAAAATGTCTATCTCTGCACACTCCGAATTCCATCGTTCAAGCTTCGTCTCCAACGCCTCTGTCTTTTCCTCTAGCTCTAATGTACGTTTTCTCCATACTTCAATTTCCTCTTTGCTTTCTTTGTCCATCTTAACAGCTTTCAGCATGAATCCTCGGTATCGGATTTGAGCTTCCACCTCACGATCTCTTATGTCATTCCCTCGACTCGGCCCCACTACCATATTTCCTTTTATGCTAGAGCGTAACCAGTTTTTGTACGTTTGGTTCGCATCCAGCGTTGTATCTATCTGATGCTAACGATTCTTCTCCCATAACTTGTCTTCCTACTGTTGAACCCTCCCAAAAATGCACACAAGTATGAATCGGGATGTATTTTCAACAAAATGGGAGACTCCAAAGAGCTTCTTTAGAGTCGCCACCTAATTTAAGGACTATTAGGAACCAAATGTTAATTAAAGAGTGCAATTTTATTCCTCATTTAAGAAAAAATATTTCAGAGATTCTGAGTAAGTGGTTCTTTTATTTTCGAAAGAAGGTCTTTTTTACATTAAAAGAGCACTTTCGAAAATCCGCTAAAAGCGGTTAATCCGGCGATTTTCACGAATTTTAATAAAGATAAAATAATTTAGAGATTTTAAGAAAAATATAGGATAAATAAATAAAGAAGTAAATAATAAGTAAATAAATAAATAATTAAATAGATAATAAATAAATAATAAATAAATAAATAACTGAATATTTAATAAAATAAGTAAATTGATAAATAAATAGTTTAAATATAAATAATGATAAAATAAAGATACAAATTTAATTGAATTTTAATTTGCACTCATTAATTGACAAACGGTTCTTAATACCTTAAATTAAATGGCGAATCCCAAAGAAACGAGATAAGCAATTGTATAAACAGTTCTACACATGCGATAAGATAATAATTTAATAGAGCAGCTACCCTACCAAGCTTCTAACATGCAAAGTCCTAGTCTGGTTTTCAGAGATCTTATAACATGGATTCTAACGGGAGCAGGAGAGAAGGAGTTTAGAAGGTACAACCCGGATAGCTAAGCTCAACACAAGCCTTGTATTTCACATGGTTTCCATTCATTCATTTTAAGATATTTGAGCTCGAGATGCAAAAGCGACGGCCCGGACAACTGCAATACCGATTAGGCGATCCCAATTTGCGAGTTTTAATTCAAACTCGTCCCAAGAGGTATTATGCAAAAGAAATAAGAAATAAGGATTAGGATAAACGCAACAAAGAAAGTCTCGAACAACTCAAGTACAAGAGATGAAAATAAGCGTATCATTAATTATAAGAAGACTCCAGTAACGAGTAAATCAACTCAGCATCAGTTGAACAACTAGGCTAAACTGCAACACTAAAAAAAAAAAATAACTAGGCAGATCTCCAAACACCTTACTTCATCTACACTCCCCAAAACAAAAATCAACTACCCTGCAAACAACTTCACATGCCATTCTTCACTATCAATAGCCACCCATCTCCTTTCACAACCTGCACCATTCCCAGCAAAACAATGCAATTCCCTGAACCTGCAACCTCTAAAACAAATAAGAAAACAACTGCAATGAAATGCTCCTAAGCTTCTTACCAAACTAGAAACACTCTGCACTATTATATGCTCTCTCATTCACGCACAAAACCACCTGCTGAGCAGCCTGGAACAACTTCAAGGCAAACTGCAAGACCACCAGACGACTCCTATTATCTGCAGACCACCAAAAAAATCTCCTAAGCACTTGCAGCTACTCAACACTGCCTCACAGAACTCTCTCATCTCTCACAGACCCCTCGACCCTGAAACACCTTCTGCAATCTTCCATTCAAACTCCCTCACTACCCTGAACCACTCCAGAGCTATACTCTCACATTCTTGCAACACTTAAACAAACAGGATACATCCCCTCATAGCCTCTCCAGAAACACCCTGAATATCCACAAATAACCTCTTCTACCCTTCTTGAAAACCACCAAAATTACCTCTCATACCTATCTGCTTCTCCAAAACCTGCAGCAGCAACAACAACCTAATTTCTAACCCAAAACAGCTAACAGATCAAAGCTGTCAAACCACAAACCTATAACAACATGCATCCCCTTTTCAAACCCCTACATTCTCTCACACTCTCACCATCACAAAACAACTGCAAACACTCAACACACCCCTGAAACTCCAACCTAAACAACCTGCAACCTATTAAACTCCCTGAGACTATGAAATACTCCCTCCAATAGCTATAATCAGACCCCAAAAACTTACACCCTGAACACCTTTATCAGACCCTAAACAGAGATTTCCTATGCTTGGTTTATCATTTTAAACTAACAGGAAACCAGTTTTATGCCAACAATCTTCAAACTCACGTAAAGTTATTAACCTTAGCTCAAAATAACTTTGTTACAACTTACCAATTCCATGAAGTTTCAAGGCAGCTTCATATCAATACGCAAGAAAGAAAAGGCATTACTTTTGACAAAG
>JBBBVM010000741.1:0-13802 GCA_037355625.1 Petunia x hybrida | reverse complement strand
TTTTTCCTTGAGATCCCAGAAGGCTCAAGAGATTGAGGTCAGGATTTCGTTTGAGGTTGTTGTTGATATTGCTCGAAGGTATGAGGCATACCATAAGTTAGAGCGAGGGAGAGCAAGAGATCACACGGCCCTGGTGGGCACCATACCTCCTTTGGAGGTAAGAGTTCTGATTATTTTGGGGGAGGTTACTTGCCAGGTTATCTCAGCTTATAGAGCGTGATTCTCAGAGTGCGTGAGTAGTTCATCAAGATTAGACTCAGGTTTCTCTTTGTAGCTTTCAACAATCTGTCTAGCTTCCATTTTCAGCGAAAAGGTGTTATCATTGTCGTGAGTCTGGTTATCCTTTGATGAGTTTATCGTTACTCTGGCAAGTAGGCAGTCGTCTTTTCTCTTGTCATCAGGCACCTGCACGGTCGCAGGGGATTTCATTTAGATCTCATTCAGCAAAAGAAATGCCACGATCGAGTAGAGGTCGAGAACGTGGTGGTAGTGGTTCTTCAGAAAGTGATTGTCAGGGTAGTGGCTCAGCTCAGCTGCAGAGGCAGTTCTATGAACTGCTTGTCTGGCAGGATGCTGAGGTATCCGATACAGTAGACCCGGTACATAGGTCTGGCATGCGTATTGCGTATGCGAATAGGGTATCAGGTTCTTAATCGGATTGTCCTAAGACGTAAGGAATGAAGCCTTTAGCCTAATTTGATATATTTTTCTGCTTATTGAATAGAGTGGGATCGTTTGGCAATGAAACCAAAGGATAAAGCGGTTGTTGATTAGCAGTGCTAACTTTTGGAAGAGGTAAGTGTTTATATCCATTTCTTTGGAGGCACCTGGCCTCGTGGATTTTCTACCATGTGTTCCTTACGTGTGTAGCTGCCGATAGGCGTACTCATTACACCTTAGCTTTGGATTTACATTATATATTATGTTACATCTTATTGTTGGTATTGCATTGAGGATCTGAGCATTGTACTCTGGCTGTGAATTGGCATCTACTTTCCGGCTGTCGATGAGAGTCCCGCGCTGATGAAGGGTTATTATTGCATCACATTGCATTCATATGCATTACATTGCATTATATTCAGGGTAGGAGGATTCCGTGCTAGGAGCAGGAGGATTCTGCACCATTGCATTATATTGAGGGTAGGAGGATTCCGCTCCATTGCATCATATTGAGGGTAGGAGGATTCCGCTCCATTGCATCATACTGAGGGCAGGAGGATTCCGCTCCAGTCATTTGGCACATGTGACCCTTTGCATCATATTTCATTTCATTTCATCTCATCTCATTTCATTTTATTTCATACCATTGTGTAGACTTGTGGTACATAACTATTGTTCTGCTTATACGTGCATTGCTTATTTGTTGATATGTTTCTGGCTCGTATTCACTGTTGAGTTTATTGTTTCATACGTGTTTCCGGTTATTATCTGGCTCTGCCTTTTTATAATTTCAATAAGAGGAATTTGGTTTATTTGTTTCTTCTCCCTGGCTAGCTATCATATTCTTTGAGGTGGCTAGTCTGCCCCACTTATTGAGTCCTTTTGACTCACCCTTATTTATTGTTTGTTTCTTTTCTATCTAATTCATTTCAGCAGGTTCGCTCCAGGATTGAGTTAGCCGCGTTGTTCGGGAGCGAAGACGACTTCAGCTGTCAGGGTGAGCCAGCTTTTATTCCGGATGGCCACCAGTTTATTGTTGGAAGTTGGTGAGCAGCTGTGCGCATTAAAGACTTGTAGATAATCACATCCATTAGTAAAACGATCCATATCCATAGTAAGACATACTCTAGTGTCAAAGTTATCAAATAAATATCGCAAATAATCTTGATATTCGTTCTTAAATTTAATAATATCATTTTTAACGGTAGTTCTTGGAAAACCTTTAAAAGAGGGATTTATATAGACTGAACATAACGGACAAAACCAATAAAAGAAGGAAAACTATATGGTAAACCCTCGACAGCAATTAGTTTAGCAATAGCTTCCCTATCCCTTTCTTTATCATAAGTAAAAAGCCCTCCTGTTGTTTGTATAATTTTTGTTTGGGTACCCAAAGATTCATCATGCGCTACTCCCCCATGTTCGGTCCCTAAATATATACCCACCTACCCCCCCCACATTTACCGTTCTTTAGGATGTTTCTTTTGTAAGTGGGTCCTAATTTACCCGTCCTACCATTATTCCCCAGTTTTAAAAATTCACTCCATTTCACAAAGCCCACATACGGCTGTCTACGTTTCAACTTTTTTTATTGCAAATTCTCACACCTCATATCTATCCTTACATTTAACCGGTACTCTAGTAGGAGGTAGAGGAGGAAAGTCATAATGAACTTCAGGTGGACTAGCTTGAAATTCAGGTGTTTCTTCTAAATTAACCCCGCTTTGATGGTCATATTGTGCTTCTAACATTTCATGATCAAGTATATTATTAGCGCTAACATTATGATAATATTGAGAATCATCTATGTGGGTGAACTGACTAGAACTACCAGCAATTCCTTTACCCCCTATTTCCCACGACCACGTGTCCGCCCTCCATTACTAGTTCCAATTGAACCTCTTTGAGACATAATAATAGTAAATAAAATAAATATATGACCAAAAAAATTATAAAAGAGTGGAAAGTAGGAACGACCAACCAAATATAACTGTATAATTGAGGTGAAGTTGAAATTGACCCTTCACTCAATTAATTAGTTGAATACTTGATAATCGAAAAATTGTAAAAATAGCCAAATTGATATTTCAACCAAGTAACACCTCCAATTGACCAAATACTTGATATTTGAATTTTCACGAAATAGCTTAATATAACTTTGATAGCAACTCCAATTAAAACTTGATAAAGTAGTCAAATTTTAAATTTTTAACAAATAGCCAAAGTAGCAAAATAGCAATATTATAGAGAATTTGAGAGAAATTAGAGAGAATGAAAGATTTGTGTGAAAAATATGATAAATAATGGGGGTATTTATAAGAAAAAAATAGTTAGGGGTGATTTATGGGGTGGTTAGAGGGGGTGAAATGGGCCCCTTTTTTGCTGTTGGACACGGCAAGGGGGTCACAGAGCCATTGCCAACGGCTAGTTAACGGCGGATACTGATTTTTTTTTATTTTTTTGGACCGGTCCTGAACGGTTGGTCCGCCCATTTTTATACCGACCGATCCGATTTTTTTTCATAGGGCTGCATCGGAACCGGGGTTCAGGATCGGTAGAGGGGTTTGGTCCGGTCACAACCGGTCCGAGCCGGTCCTGAGTCGGTTTTTGGTCCAAATCCGGCCCGGTCCGGTCGGAGGCCGGTCTGTTAGCCCACCCTTACTTATCGTTATGCCCTAACTGTGTGATACTTCTCATTCCTATTAGTTTGCCTAATTGTAGGCGGCTTCACTATAATGGTGGCAAACTTAGTTTAGTTATATATATATATATATATATATATATATAGATATATATATATAATATATATATATATATATTTTCATTTAGTCTCCATTAAGTTTGAACGGTTGTAGCCATCTTAGCCAACATACCCGAGTCGATTTAATTCTTCAATGAATAAAAATAATTTCCAAAATGTAAACAAGTATATGACCATTTTTAGAATGTAAGCAAGTATTGGACTTTAGGTAATGGGCTCATTTGCCAAATAATGTGGGCTTACTAGACCTTTTTCCTTTCTCTTATTATTTTTTCTTTTGAGCCAGTGGTCGTGTAATGTTAACTTACAAGTTGAAACTTTGCATTTTTCATGTCTTATAATTTTCTGTCCAAATCCAGTTAAGGCGTTCGTGATTCCGGTCTGAATCCTAAGTTTGCCTAACATATTTTTAGAATTTTAGCTTTGCAACCATTTTGAGCAGTTTCAAAGAGAGTCCAAACTTGCATGCTGAAATTACTAAAATAACAGATCTGATTTTTTTTTTGTGAACCTGCTCATTTTGCTAATTCATTTCTTTCTCTAATACATATATTACCCAAACAATAGACATGAGATAACACCAAATACTCAACAGATTTCAACATTTCTTAAACTTAAGCAACCAGTTCAAGAATAAATTAGCTAACATCATACATAAGCAAGAAAAAGATATTATTAGGCCTTTAAAACATGTTGATTTCATATCATTTTCATAGCCAAATACAAAGTTGAAGCAAGGTTAAATTGAGTTTACCTTGTGTACCAAAGATCCAAACACAAGTGTGTGGGCAACAATACGCCGCCTACTATTATAGGATACGAGTCCAGCTGGAGAGACTAGACTTATCTTACAAGTCATCGGACGCAGAGGATACACGCCCGCTCCTTGAGCCAATGACCGTTTTGGCGGCGTGGCTATAGGACGCAGGGTATACATCCCGCCGCCTAGCGTTTACAATATCCTAGTTAGAATTTAGTATGTACCACCGCCTTGAGTTATAAGTCCATGATCTTATTAGTTTTTGTATTTTACCTTATTTAGGACTGGGTATCACTACTATAAATACAACTCCTACATTGTATTGTACATTGGATGAATTCAATACCGAATCCGACTATTCTCAAGGAATAAGAATTACTCTGCCTTTCTCTTAATTATTTCATCTTGTTTTTTTTTTTTTTGGTAATTAAATGATTATATTGAATACCAAATTAGGAAGTTTCAGTACATAGCAAGCTCAGACCCAGCTTGCTCACAGCCATAAAACCTATCACTGCTTCTCATTATCTAAGCTACATCCTATCTCTTCAGCTAAAATTTATACAACTGCATAAAATTGCTAAAAACTCCTGAGGCTCTAGTATGACATATACAAGTTATTTCTCTAGTTATGCTCTCTGCTGATCTCCCTTTCTTCTCAAAGACTCAAGTATTCCTTTCTATCGACAGAGTATGGATATATTCATCATACACCATCTTCATCAATCCTGCTTTCTTAGCTTTCCCTCTGGACAGTTGCTGGGTGTGGTGTTGAAGTGCTATTCCCAACTCATAGGTGGACCTTGTGGTTGCTGTTCCCATAAATTTTTTTGTAAATGAGCATTTACCAAATAAGTAGTTTCTGCTTTTCAGGCTGGCTTTGCACATGACATACTGTGGATCAAAAGTCATCCCCCATGCCCTCAACCTGTCAATTGTTTAGTAGCCTACCCTGTATTTGAATCCACATAATGAGGATTGCCTTGGGCCTTGCTTCATTGATACATATCATGTGCTTCCATGGTACTTTATGTAGAGTACCTTAGAGCTGAAGGTATATCTATTTGATTAAGCTGTTGCTGCTTCTAGATTGAGGTTGTACATTCATAATATACTTTCTTGATTCAAACACCTTCCTAAGCTTCCAGCTTGCTTGAGCTGGTATTTGTATCTCCTTCATTGCCTTGTTCTTTATATAGTATGCATGAGCCCATCTTATCTATAACTTATCTTGCTTAAATGCCAAGTCCCAGTAGCATTTTCTATTGCTGCCCTGTTCCACAAAGTCAAGTTAATCAAATTCACTCATCCAGCAGATTTTGGTAAGCAGATTTTATCCCAAGCTATAAGGGACTTCTTGGTGATTGTGTTGGTACCTGACCATATATAACTCCTGCAGTAGCTCTCAATAGTCTTCATAACCTTCACTTGTAGGATAATAAGCTGAGCCTAATAGGCCTGTATACAAAAAAGGATTGACCTCACCAGCTGAATTCTACCTGCTAAGGATAGACTTTTAGCTGTCCAGGATGATATCCTTGCAAACTATTTTGTCTATCAGGGGCTGCCATTGTATCAAAGTCAGCTTCTTAGACGCAAGGGGAATGCCTAGATATCTGAATGGCAACTCTCCAGCTACAAATCCAAGCTCCTGTAGGATTTTGGTTCTATCTTCTACATTCACACCTCCAAAGTAAACATTTCTCTTTGATAAATTTGGCCTACAGTCCAGATGCTTGAGTAAAATGAGAGAATTTTTTGTGCATTAGCTTGATTAAGTCATAGTCACCTCTAGCAAAGAGCAGGAGGTCATCTGCAAAGCTCAGATGAGTGATGCTGAGCTTGGAACACATATGATGATATTTAAATGTCTGTTCTTGCTTCAGCTCACCTATACTTCTACTAAGATACTCCATGGCAAGGGCAAAGAGGAAGGGTGACATGGGGTCACCTTCACTTAGCCCTTTTGCAGCATCAAAGGGCTCTGTGGTTTCTCCATTGATTAGAATTGTGCAGTGCACTGTCTTCACACACTCCATAACCTACTGTATAAACTTATGAGGGAAAGCTAGACCTTCTAGGACCTACTCTAAGTACACCCACTCAAGAGAATTATAAGCTTTTTGAAGGTCCAACTAAATCATGCATCTATGAGAGATATATTTTCTCGTATAAGGGTTGAGACGTTCATGAGCCAAGGTAACATTATCAGCTGCTTTCCTACCTGGGATGAAGCCTGCTTGAGCTTCATTTACTACATTTGTAACCACTGATTGTATTCTTATAACAAGAACTTTGGCTATCAGCTTGTATAACACAGTGCAACATGTTATAGGCCTGTAATCTTTGATGGTGTCTGGGTTGGGCTTTTTTGGGAGGAGAGTTAGAGTAGTGCAATTGACAGCTCTATACATTTTACCTATAGTGAAGAACTCCAGCACTGCTGAAACTACATCATTCTTTATAATTGGCCAGACTTTCTTGAAGAACTTCGCATTGTACCCATCCACCCCTGGTGCTTTGTCATCCCTAATAGACTTTAGGCCTTCATAAATTTCTTCTTCAACAACAACCGTACAAAGTTCTAGTTGTTGCTGATGAGATAAAATAGGACCTTTTCTCATAGTCTGCTTGTTGATTGTTGGAAGTTGGTGAGCAGCTATGCCCATTAGAGACTTGTAGATTGCCATTATTTCATCTTTGATATATGTGATATTAGTTAGTTTATTCCATGTCAAAGAGGTTAGCTCAGTTATCTATTTCTTGTTGCTTCTCTCATTCACTACAACTAAGAAGTATTTAGAGTTTCCATCACCCAGCTTTATCCATTGTGCTTTTGCTTTCTGCTGTAGTGTCGATTCTTCAATACCCATTTCTCCAGTTTTTTGTAGGCACTCTTTTTCTTCCTCACATATTGATCACGCCCAACTACGCCCTATAAAAGGGACTAAGCGGTCGCGGCAAATATAGCTCGGTATTTAAAGCCCCGAGGTCGAATCCCACAGAGAACACTCGTAATTCAGTCGTTAATCTAACTAATTTATCTAATCAACCAACTTCAAGAGTTTATATTTTAATGATGGTTTTAAAGTAGAAACTAAATAACAATAAGGTAAATAGCAAAATAATAAAAAGTAATCAAGCAAGGATATTAAAAGCCTAGAATTGATTTACACCGACTCCTACCTATGTGATTGACTAATGATTCAACGAATTCAACTTGGTTCTTCCTATTGAACACTTGCTCCAAATTCACAACTAACCACTTCCATGTACTAGCTATGACATTCACTAACTAATCTTTCAATTAATTAGTGAAGATGTTTAGGACTACAAGTATGGTTCACAATCGGGCTCGGTGGTCACAACTCACCCTATTGACAACCTAAGTAATTCCTTGGTTTTAGGTTGAAATATTGCTAAGCATTTAACCCTAACTCGTGAATTTATTCCTAAATGCACAAGGATAAAGGGAGCAACCAATTGGGGGCCCTTCCAATCAATTAGCAAACAAGACGTAAATACTTAGATAGGAAGAATAATCAAGTTCATTCATCAAAATCAATTAATCAATTCACATAGTATTGGAGTGGTTCAATCAACCCTAGAATGGGTAATTTAGCCACTCATGGTCATCAAAAACAAATCAAGAATGATCATGAATGAATAAACTACAAAGGAGAAGAAATAATGGAAGAAAGAACTCTTAATCTTCAAGTCTTTAATCCCATGCCTCCTTGTGTGTTCCTTGCCTCCAAGAGTCCAAAGTGCCTCCACAATGGTGGTCTTGCTCTCCCAAGTCAAGATTAGGGCTGAAAATAGGTTAGAAAACCTTTTATACCTCGTGTGAAACTCGTGGACAAGTTTGCCCCTCGCCACTTTTCGCCAGAAAATTTGTCTCATGGCTGGATCATGGCCTTACGGTGCCTGGGCCATGCACTTGCGAAATTCTGCTTTCAACTTCATGGCTGAATCATGGCTTTACGATGGCTGGGCCGTGACATTTCGTCTTCAAATTCCTTTCATGGCTAATCCACGGCCTTGACACCTTACAACGCTGTAAATTAACTTAAATTTTGCTCCAAATCATCAAGCTTTAACACTTTTTCATACCATTTGATTCCTACACATTCAAACACCCAATATAAGTACAAAATACTATTGTTCACACTAAAATAATCCACAAAAGCACCAAAATATGATGTAACTAATACTAAAATATATGCATTTTTAGCCTAACATCACAACCCCACACTTAAGATTTTGCTCGTCCTCGAGCAATCTAACTCACAACCCACTTGGACAAATCAACCACTAATACAAGACTCCAAACGATATTACCACACACCAGGCTTCATTCATGCTCAATACACAAGAGTTCTTCTTTCACATACCTTAGTCTAACTCAAAATGCTAAAGCCCTCAGCAATATCAAGATCACAAACCATCAAGCACATTTGAGAACAAGATTGATGCACTAGCTTAACTCTTGCGCAAGTACCATACATTCAAGGGTCCACAGTGTGTGTGTGCTCGTTCCCCCTACAATTTCAATAATGAAACAGCGGACCTAAGCGGCAAGTGTTTAGAGAGTTCGCTCAATTCAACATATTTTTACTCATAATCACACGCTCAAATTACAACTTCCATCTCAAGCCTCAAGGGTCAACAATGGGGTATTATTCATACATTTCACAATATTTGGATGATTGGGGCCCTAGAAATTCAACCTCACTAGGGTGCCTTTGGCGTGTTCATACTCGAGGCTTTTGTATTCACCCTTAACCGAGCATAGGAACATTGCCCCCATCCTTCGTTCATCTCTACTTTTTCTTTCTTTGCACAATTTCTTTCTAATTTTTTTTCTTTCTTTTTCATCTACCCCCTTGCTTCATACCCTTTCATAGGCTCTCAAATGGTTGTTTTAAATCATTTTAACTCACTTACCTCTCAGATTTTTTCTTAAGCTCACTCTCTTCATCTTTGCTAATCAAAGGTCATGTTTACACTACCAACATACATAGGGGAAAACAAAGTGCTCAATAATTCCATAGTGGACACCCTAAACTTAGTCAAGCGCGCTTGAGTTAATGCTAGGAATCAGGCCCTTCTCTACTCTCCTAATGGTTCGTTTTTCCATCGTACAATGTGTCAGCAGACTTCAGACACAATGAATCAAACTAGGCAATTTATTCTTTCTTCTCTTTGTTATTACAACTAACTACTATTCAAAAATCATCAAAAGTACCCGGTTCAAAACAAAAGGCATCCTCGGGAAAGAAACCGTGGTCAAAAGAAAACCCAAAGATTAAGCCACTAATCTAAAAAAAAAAAAAAAAAAAAAAAAAAAAACAGTAAAAATACAGCTACAAATCAAGATACCCCACCCCATACTTAAAATTGTGCATTGTCCTCAATGCATTAAAAATAAAACTAAGGGTGATAGATAAACTCCCTGGGGCTCTAAGCCCGAAGAACATCATTGTGAGCTTCCTTAGGGCACGAGGTACTCAGAATTCCCTCAAGCAGGACATCCTCAACCAATTGTACGAGGTTGCAAGCACCCCACACTAGGACTTCAAACCAGTCAAAACCTGCAAAACCAAGAAACTCACCAAGTAATCCTTCAAAAAAATAACATTTTTTTTTTGTATTTTTTTTTTTCATTTTTTTTATTTTTTTATTTTTTGTATACAATTAGGGTTGCCTCCCGAGAAGCGCCTTAGTTATAGTCGTGGCACGACTTCACTTATTATCAACACTTTTTCCTCCAACTCGAGCTTGTGTATTGCCTCCCCAACTGCAGTTTACCTATCCGTGTATGCTTTTGAGGTGGCACAAGATCTTGCATGCTAAAAACTAAGTATTTGTGTGAAGCCGCTAAATTAGGAATATCTTCATATTTTTGGCTATTCTCTTGGCCAAACACCAAATATATTATGTTGTATTCGCTAGCCTTCAAAAGAGGATTTTCATCGTGTATAGATGGCATAAAAAATTTGAGAGTGTAAGCATTACACACATCATCCTTCAACTCTTCAATCGTCTCAGAAGGATTAATTTCCATGTCCCCTTCTAAAATCAATGTAGAAAAGTGTCTAGAATGCGGTACAACCCGCTCACACTTTGATTCATCGATCACATCCTCTTTCTGGTGTGAGTTAGAGTCAACTACAATTTCAGCTTTAATTTTATTGTCTAACTCTAGCACCACATTTTCTTCATCGGCATCTTCACACACCATATGGCTAGACGGTTGGCTTTCAACCCTTCTCTCATCCAATGGAAATTCACGCTTTAGATCTTCTACAATAGCCATGATTTCTTCTTCTAATTCCACATCTTCTTGGCTAGTTAGTTGAATTCCCAATAGTGTACCGCCGGCACAGCGGCGATGGCGTCACCACTAGCAGTGGCAGCGACTGAGCGTGAGGCTCTCACTCTTTCACCTGAGTCGCTCGAATCTTGCTTAGAATGCATGGTAGACATGGTTGCAATTTTAAAATGCTTATAGATATCTGGAAATAATGGATTGAATAAGATGGAAACGGAAGCTTTTCTAGCTTTTGGTTACTGTTGTTTGCAGGTGATAGAAGTGATGAAAATAGACTGGAGAGGAAGTATTTATAGGTTGTGGGATGAACCAAGTGGTGAAATTTCATCATTGTAATGTTGGGGAAAAATAAAAAAAGCGGCGTGGCCGTTTTATTAACCAACGGACGGGCGACACGTGTCAAGGAATAGTAATATGAAGAGACGCGAACTGTTGACGAAATTTGAAACGCTTGGATAAGATCAAGCCACGTCACTCTCCCGCTGAATTTCACTCCACTCCTCGGTAACTTCGGTAATTGATCGAGGAGTGGGGGGGACTATCTGTATTGGATAAAGATCAGCTCGCTTATGAGTCGCCTCGGTAAGATAATTGACAACCGTCGAGCATGTGACGACAAACCAGTGACCGAAACAATGGAGTTGATCACCGAAGTTAGACACCGAGGTCGTCGCCAAAGGCGAGCCGTAAGCTGAGCTTCGGTGACGTCCACCTCGGTCAAACAGCAAGGCCTCACCACCGAGGTCACATACATGTACCTTGGTGAATCGCCTCGGTTCCAACGGCTTTGCAGCCCACTAACTCCTTCCATTAATGCCAAGAATGTGGGTCTAAGCATGACTGATGGTGGAGAACGTAGGCAAGACCCCTAGGCCTATAAATAGTACTTCATTTTGTATTGTACGCATTTAGAAATATATACAGAAGCTCTGCCAAATTTTGTACTCATTGCAATATATTAAAATCAAGTTACATTCTCGCATCTTATGCTTGTTCTTGGCATTTTATTGATTTTGATACGAAATTTTGCTTGGTATTCCAACCCAAATTCGATTTTTGATCCTAAACTGATTTAGACACATACAATAAATACAAAGTGCCACTAAATATTTACTAGTTTTTAACACTCATCTGATCCCCTCCTTGAAGTCCATGCTCACTTCGGTGGTGAAGTTTGCCTACTTTTTCTTATCTCGCCTTCTGAAAGAGGCAAAAGATTGTCACAAGCTTTTTTTCCTAAAGCTAATTATGTTCCATATATATCTTTGAAGTCCCAAAGCAAGTCATCTCTGTATATTGTCCTACACACCATTGCTTTGTACTAAAAAAAGTGCCACCATTTGCACTCTTCACACGCAGAAATAATATGATTCAGTCAGAGTCTAGCATTCATGTCAGCCCTCTTTCATTGAGACAGAAACCTCTTTTGGATTTCGAGTAATTGATGGTTAGTATATTCAGCCCATCACTGGCCTAAATTGCCGAAATGTTGAGAAAAGTAGTTGTCTTGCAAGCTTAATTTTGGTGATGACTCATTAAAGCAAATGAAGGGTGGCTAACGTTTGTATTGGATACTCCCTGCGTCCCAATTTATGTGGCACCATTTGACGGGCACGGAGTTAAGAAAATAGAGGTTGACTTGTATGTAAATATCAATTTTACCCTTGAAAAAGTAAGAGAGAAGATTTGAGTAATAAAAAAAGTTGTTTGTTAGGTTTAAAAGTATGTAGGGCCCAACAAGGGTAAAATAGAGATGATGCATTAAATAGTTGTCAAATAAGGAAATGTGCCACTTATTTTGGGACAAACAAAAAAGGAAATGGTGCCACATAAATTGGGACGGAGGGAGTATTAAGATGGATACAAAACAAATTGAAAGTACACTTTATTTCGAAGTGGAGGCAATATCGAAACAATTACCTTAAAAAATAATTAAATACTTAGGTGAATAGAACTACAGAAGAATTTATGTAGCATTGATCCAGGTCCTTCAGTGATGAAATATTGCAGAACTAATTTGCTGGTGTAGACCGTCCTTAATGAAATAGAGGAAACTCATATGATCATCAAAAAATGATGTTATTGGTACAGGCGTCAATCCTGGGTAATTCCCTTCTGCTTTTGCAGAGCATAGATCTTTAATGTAATTGAAAAGACCATCTTTCTGCACAAACGGTTTAGTGGCATACTCTTCGAACGGCATCCACTGAAAGGCAGTAAAACCATGTTAAGATTGTCACAATAATATATATGCCAATCTAATATATAGTCATATACAGTATATCATAAAAGTTATTACACTATTCGCATATATAGTTTAATATTATCCGTATTTTAGTGAGGTTCTTACGTAATTAAAGGTTATCTTGAAACTTTACTTGTAAGTACTTTATAAATGACCTGATTGTGTAAATATTTTTTACATTGCTAATGCAAAACTTGAATTCTATCTATATAAACAAGATAAATTTAAGTTACATAAATCGATAATTTTATTCAATTTATATCATTTAATCACTCTATTTTTCAAGTTACCAAATTGGGCTACCTACTGTTATCTAAGGGAACTCAACCAGCTGATGGTGTACATACACTAAAATTAAAATTTACATACCTGAGCTGCCTCAATTTCTAAATCTTGCTTTTGGATGTCAAATGATAAAGGGCGCATCATGCAAATGAAAAGCAACTCTGACTTGTCAAACAATGACTTGTGTATTTGCCTGCCGATGAGAAAAAAACTACATGACTCAAGAAATCCATACATTGGCTAATGGCCATATAAAAAGTGTATTTGAAATTTCAAGCTCCATTTCAGATTTCTCCCAACTCATGGTCAAACAAGAACCATGACAAGTTGATCAAATATATCAATATTTACTATTTAATAGTCAAAATTCACAGTTCTTGATCACGCGTCGTTAATACTTTTTATTTTGCTAAAATATGAAAAGTGATAAATTCATGTACTATTTGTATAGTTTTAAGTTTATTCTTCAAACATAAACGGTAAATGGCACAAGTTTTCTACCTGAATGCAAGCACTTCCAGAAATTCTGTGTCAATCTGCAACATAAAGAAACAAATTAAAGTATGAAATCTAGCTCAAAGAAAGAATAATGGTAGTCACAACTGGAGAAATGGGATTTGGTAATGAGTACTACATGGATTTACGTAGAATTAATTCAGTAGTCTATATACTTACTCCTGTTTCTTCTTTTACTTCCCTAATTGCACCTTCAAATATACTCTCTCCCTGCGAAGAACAAAGCTCATCGTAAATACAT